>OU898276.1:208181700-208211700 GCA_918026665.1 Diabrotica balteata | reverse complement strand
GGTATTTACATCACTAATTTTTGATTATGTCATCATCTGACTGTTTATGTTTCTACTAATTATCATTTTGGAGGAATACACATTAAGTTTAAATGTTTCAAACGGATTATTGACATTTCACAACATAATTTTAAATATGTTACAAATTAATTGCTACACGTGCTGTAAACAATTTAAACCATAATACAACATGAACCAAAAGTTTTACGCTAGTCTAATATTATCCAGTAATCACTAAATAGTATTATTTCTATACATTATTTTTACTAGATCTAAATATCATGCATTAAATAGAAATATATACTTTCTACATAACGTATAATATTTAAAACAACAATATAATGGTATGGAGACGTGATGAGGATGTCGAATAACGGATGACCAAAAAGAGTTCTGAACTGTATACTAAATAATAGGTGACGAAATGGAAAACTTAGGGTAGCATAGAGACAAAGTATGGAATACTATAAGTATAGGAATAGTGGGATTAATGCCAAGGTTTGGCAGGATAGGAAGCAGTGGATATCTTAAACATAGCTTATTTTGAGAAAGTACGTAGAAAAGCACCAAATTTATGTTTACCAAAGCACCATTCTGTTATGGGCATTTGGGATATAGAATTTTACAGTAAATATCTACTAAAATAACTTAGAGCTCGTCGGATGAAACTGCTCGGATCAAACCCATCAGATTATGCATCAGAAGGACAGCCTACTTTTTATACTAGCCGATGGTAATTTGGTTGGTAAATGTTGGCCTACAATCTGAAATGCCGACTTTCATGCTGTATCCACTAATTTCTAATACGAGGTTAGAGACTCTAGTAATAGAGTTTAGCTCTGCCATCAAATTCTACTTTCAAGTCCCCGAAGGCATGAAGCCGCGTATCAACTGGTAATCCAAGCTATAGAGACAAAAATGAATGATTTTGATTACTTATTAATCAGTGAGTTTTAGAATTTCAATACTAAGAACAGCTCAAGATAGAGAGAAATTTGCTGTAGCTGTAGCCAACCTTCAGTAATGGAGAAGGCACCTTAAGAAGAAGAGTTTTGGAAACCAGTACGGCGTTATGAAAGTCAATGCTTGGAGTAATATCCAAGTGTTTACAACTCCAAACTATTGGTTATAATTTGTTTATGGTACTTTTAAGGTGCAACGTTTGTTGATTATTTTTATTTTTATTGTATTCAATCAACAATTTAGCGTAAAGTAAGTATAATATTCTAAAAGTATATAAAAAAGCTTTAATTTAAGCTATGTTACTTTAAATTTGACCTAAAAGAATTCGAGATGATATTAAGACAAGGTTTTTGTATTAAGTTTCAAGCCGAGATAAGATGATGGACTCGAGATTCTCGGAAATCCCGAATCTTGAAAAATTGTAGAAATTGTTTTATTTTTTTGTAAAATATTTCTAAATTGATAGACATTATGAAAATGATAAAAGGTAACACAATTTTAAATTCAAATTAAAAGGATTTTGTTCATTTTTGTTACAATGCAAAATTTTCAAGTTTTAAATAATAAATGTAGTTATCTTCCTGATATACAGAGATTACATTAAACTCTATAATAATTATATAATACGGACGAAAAGAAGAAAATATTGGTTACCTAATTTGGGTAGTGGGTTTGTACGATGATTAACGACAAGACCTGTATCTAACCGTGGACGAAAGAATCGTCGACCTATGTAGAGCATTAGAAGAAATAATCGTAGACCTATGTACAACACTGGAGGAAAAAATCGTAGACCTATGTAGAGTTCTGGGCGAAAGATCTGTGTCGAGCACTAGACGAAAGAACGCAAGCTTATATGTAGTAGTGTATAAAATATTGCCTTCCCATGTCAAGCATTGAAGGTTCAATTAGTGAATAGAATACTATGAACTTCCACGAAACGAATACTATGAATCGTATAGAACTTGGACAATTAATAAACAATAAAATTTTAAAAATATCATAAATACCACGTGTAAAAAACTCTCGAGACACGTGCACGTACCCAAACAATACGAGAACGACTGTCCGTTAACAGCGAATACGATGTAGAACTGAATGCCATTTTCAGAGCATAATTTGAAAATTATTACCTCTGTCTCATGGTGCACGAGTCTTAAGGTAGCCCACTCTTCCCTACCAGTTATAACGATTCTCATTTTAACAGATTTGTTTTATCAAACTTGGTATATCTGAATTAGGAATAACAAGTTTTTCTAAATCTGCAGAAGTATATGGAATGTCATATGTAAATTAAATAAGTTGAAGGTATTTCCAGTGAAACCGGACATAGAATAATATCAAACAATATGGCACTAAACACGTTATGTAGAGCACGTAAAATTTATTGAATATCGTCTTTTTTTTATTCAAATATATGTATTTACGTGGTTCCATACTTTATCCCAACCCTGTATAATTAAGTGTATTAAATAAACAAATTATTAAATAAAACAAATTAAAAAAAACACGATATTTTACAAGATATTTTAGCGAGAAAAGATTAGATTTATTAGAGACTATAAATTGTAAACGCATGCCAAAAATAGATCACTTGAGAAAGGCAATCAGCCGAAACAGCTGTAGTGATAATAGTTAAAATAAATTTTGTGGAAGTTTGAAAACAAAGTTTTCAGTATTTTATTGTTACATAAAATGAATTTCCATCAAGTAACGGTCGAATTCATCAATTAGAAAAAAAAAGGTTGAAATTTGAAAATCCTAGAAATCTAACTTTATATTTGAGAATAAAAAAACTGAGAATGTATTTTCTAGACTATCCTAGTGTTACTTTTTCCTTTACCGAAAAATCCTTCCAATAAGTTTTCCTCAGAAAATTCTCTTGTTAGTGATTCCATAGTAAATCATGAGGAAAAAACCAGGAAACAAACATCATAATACTATCCCGACATGGTAAGTATTTGGGCTTACATTTAGTTTACTCTCAATAAACACCAAACTCTTATTTTATATGTATATTATTTAAAAAAACGTAAATGTTGTATGCTCGATATGTTATTGACTTATTAATATAGGTACTTTCTTTTTATTGATTTACTCTTTTAATATGGATAATCAGATTCTACTGCATTCTGCCGAGTAATTTGCGACGCAGTTGATCTCATTTAACATAATTAATTTCTTTTAGGACTATATTTAAATTGTTCCATTAAAACCTTGGTTTATATTCACATGCTTATTTAGATATTTGAGATCTATCAATTTTCTATTGTTAATAGAAGATTGATGTTTACTTATTCTAATATTTAATGGTCTTGATGTTTTGCCTAAATAAAAATGATTGAATTTACAGGGTATTTTATAAATACAATTCTTTGTTCTTTCTTGTTCATTGTTAAGTTTAGTTTTCGATAAAATAGATGTCAATGTGTTTGTTGTTTTAAATGTTTGTTTAAATGTTGGAAATAAAGTTTTTGCAAAAGTGTTTATGCCTTGAATATTTTGTTTAATTATTGATTAACGAGGCGTTTAAATATTTTACATATGCAGAATAAAACGCACTGTAGCCGACAAAGTAGCAGATGTCTTATTAATTGGTGAATCTAGAAATAATTACTATCCAGCGGAATGCTTTTTTATTGAGGATTACCCGATCTCTCTGTACTGAGGACTTACTTCTTCCTCTTGAGGATTTTCTTTAAAAAGTATTCTTAAATTTAAAAATTATTTAAAGGTCATTCACTATAAAATCGTTGCGTAACTCTTTTCTAGATTTTGATATTCTACTCAATGATATTTCAGCTGATTGTTGGTGTCTTAATGGGCACTGGCTTTTACCTGATGAGCTTTATACTGCCAATATTAATGTTTATCGTATTGTAGCGAAATTAAATAAAACGAGCGGTTCGAATTTATATAAATATATTTATTTATAACTTTACAGTTCGATACTATCTTATCAACTAAACTTACTCCTACGATCGTTACATATATATACCAAAGTTACTATTTTCTAGAAAGTTCCCACCTCTAGAAGTATACTTGACCGATTGTTCTCTTGCCTTCGAGGGATCTATCCATCGATTATTCTCGATGCCGAGATGCTTCGAGATGCACCGTTAGACGGGCCGCTCTGAATGCATGTTCGTAACAGTATGGTTTCTGGATTTTGCAGAACGGTCAAGCTCATGCAGTTGTAGGTATATATATTAGGAATAAAGTAAGTTTTAATCATTTGAATCTTGAAAATTTCTCTTTTGAATAGCATTGTGATGTTACAGGTTTTTTATTAAATAAATCTTATGTGCAGCTTATTACTGTCTACCGTACTCCAGATGGTGATTTAAACAAATTCTTTACCATTACGTCTAAAGCTCTTAAAAAAAATTAATGTTCATAAACCTGGTATTTAATGTTAGATCTTACAATAGATCTTACAATATTACAAAAAAAAAGTTAAATGTAATACTCGAGGTAATACTCAAGGTGCAGTGCAAACAGAGTTTGTTATAGACCTATCACAGATTAAAGACTCTTCAATTTGAACTAGATTTTGCTAAATTGCAACTTTAATTATGTATACAATGATAATTTCGATATTAGTTTAAAATTTAAAATGCTAACTGATGTGTTATTAAATTCCATAAATATCTCTTTTGCAGAAAAATCGAAATTGTTGAATACAAATAATCCATGTAAAAAAGTAAACTGGTTCAATGACACTTTGAGAAAAATTCTTGAGACACTTCAATTTATGATAGCAATAAATAGAAACTATACCATTGCTGCATCTAGAAGTACCATTATCAAACTTAGAAAAGAGTACAGGGAAGCCATCAGGCTTGCAAAAATTATGCCAATGATAGGTTTTATACAAAATTCTGGCAACTCTCAACAAGCTATATGATAGTTTTAATAGCCACTTCTGCTCAACTGCTGAGAGAGTAAGAAAGGAACTTAAGGCTCCTCAGCTAATTCTTGATAACTACTTAAAGTTTATACCACAGGAAAGTATCCCGTGTTTTAGTTTTCAGCCAATGAACTCTACTGAAGTTGACTTAGCTATTTCAGAAATAAAAAATAGCAATAACAAAGATCCTGATAGATTTAACACAATAATTATTAAAACAATTAAATATATAATTGTTCAACCTCTAACAACTTTAATAAACCAATCAATATCTTGTAATACTTTTCCTCAAGTTTTCAAAACTGCAAAGTTAGTACTTCTGTTTAAGAATAAAGGCCCTAGTGATGATTACCACAATTATTGACCTATTTCATAATTGCCCATCTTATCAAAAGTTTATGAACGAATTTAAAAAAATCAAATTAATCTACATTTTGAATCTAATAAACTGTTTGCCGTAAACCAGTACGGATTCCGAAAAAATAGAACAACAACTTTAGCTATTGATTATTTCACTAGCAATATTTTGGAAGGGTTTAAAATATATCTTGATACTCTTGCATCGTTGTTAGATCTTACTAAGGCTTTCGATTGTGTCACACAGTATTCTGCTTAGAAAACTTCCTTATTATAAGTTTCACAGTGATGCTATTCAACTAATTGATTCATCTATCAAATATCAGTTTAACCTGGAAACAACTTATAGTTAATATATTGAAAAAGCTTTTCCGACAGTTTTTTCTCTTCAGGAACCTTGTACAAGTAACTTTGAGGGAAACTATTTTAACAGCTTATCATAGTAATTTCCATTCTCATCTGACATATACTATTCTCTCCTGGGGGCACTCTTGTCATATTGATAAAGTGTTTGCACAACAAAGAAAGGTGTATTCGTATTATCTCTGGGCTATGTTATAAAGCAGACTGTAGAAACTCCTTTGGAGCTTTTTAAAATTTTAACTTTACCTTGTGTATACATTATGCAGTGTCTGTTGTACATTAAACAAAATCTTAGCATACAATGCGCACGTAGATTTTCACAATTATCCCACCAGACTTAACATAGTCTTACACCAGAATTTGGGCGACTTGAGAAATCCAGAAATGGTTCAAGTTATTCAGCATAAAATTCTACAACTTAGTGCCAGAATAAAAGCTGTTAATTTTCATCAGTTTAAGGCAAAAATTAAGAGTTAACTTATAGTGATGGCCTTTTTTATATATGAAGAGTATTTTACTTCCAATTTTAATTTGTTGTAATTGTCAACAATATAAGTTAAAACACTGTATCTATGTTTTAGGTTTTATATTTATATTTATGTGTATATTAACTATATTGACATATATATTTTTTTATCTTTGATTTGTAAAAAATACTTTTGTATTCATTCTAGGACTTGGCATCGAGGCTTGAATCCGAACGATACTGTCAAAATACGCTCCGTATTAAAATATAAATTTAGTGTAACAAAGTGAAAAATAAACTAATACAAATAGACTACAGTGAATTCAGACCGACGGCTGTTCTTCCGATAAAAATATTTTGTCAAAATTCAGCAGATATCAGTGAGTAAGCATTGCAAAAAGCACAATAACCTCTTTAAACAATTAATAAACAATAGACAAAAACATTCCGATAAGAGCTGAAGTGCTGTCTGAAATAAAAGCGACGTTGCCGGCTATTGAAAAATTTCTGCATTAAAGCCGAATCATTATTACGATAATCCAAATCTGAGTATAACTTCAAAGTGCTGAGAAGGGTTGAAGCTCCGACAAGTCGATTGGGCGGACACCCTTACCGCGGTACAATGGAGCAAATACTAGAAAAATTAGAGAAAATCGACGAAAGAAATGTAAGAATCGAAAGCAAAATAGATAAAATGCAAGTAGACCTGGATAAATTAAATAAAGAAAACGAACAGTTGAAGGCAGATAACAAAGCAATGAGAACTAAAATCACAGAACAAGAAGTTAGAATCGAAATACTGGAAAGACAAGCTAGAAGAAAAAACATAGTAATACAGGGGGTTGAAGAAAACCAAACAGAAAGCGAACAAGAGATGATAAATAAGATAAAGGGGATAACGAAAAAAATCGGCGTACAAATAAACCTAGATGAAGAACTGGTAGAGATGAGAAGAATAGGCAGACAAGGTGATCCCCAAAATGTACCCAGACCCATCATAGTAGAAATGAAAAAGGAAGCTACGAGAATGGAAATTCTGAAGGCTGCTAAAAACCTAAGAGGAACTAAAATATATATCAATGAGGACTTCCCGAAGAAAATACTACAAGAAAGGAAGCATCTTCTCCAGTACATGAAAATGGTACGCCAGGAAGGACACACAGCCGCATTAAAATACAATAAATTATGGATAAATGGTGAACCGTTCTCACTGGAGCAACTAGAAGGCATAGATGTAAATTACTGGAAGAAACCTGAAGAGAAGAAGGGTAACGCTAGGACAATAAACGACAGATCTCCCATATCTGATAATATAGATCCAAGAGGGAAATTGATGAAAATGGCTTCAAAAAACTAACAAAAAATATAACAAAAGACAGCGACAGTATAACGGAGTTGGCAATGAATACGGACATGAAACTGTTTTGTAAGAAAAGACGCAAAAACAAAACAAAACAAAATAAAGCAAGAAACAAAAATAGAAAAATAAGAATAGGAACGTGGAATATCAAAACACTTCTAAGACCAGGCAAAATGGAAGAGTTGGCAAAAGAAATGATAAAATACAAGATGGGAATACTAGCGCTACAAGAAATAAGGTGGGCAGGAGAAGGGATGATTGCTAGAAGAAATTACACAATGTACTACGCAGGAGAAAGCAAACAGGGGCGCAATGGAACTGCCTTTCTAGTTAGTAACAGCGTAAGAGACAAGATTATTAACTTTAAAGCGGTTGATGGAAGAATATCATATATTAGAATGAAAAATAAACAAGCAAATTTAACATTTGTTAACATATATGCCCCTACTGAGAATGCTCCTGAAGAAGAAAAGAATGAATTCTATGATAAACTTGAAGAATTGTACGAAGAAATACCAAAGAACGACATACTAATCCTATTAGGAGACTTCAACGCAAAGATAGGGAAAGAAGACACGAACAGAGAAATCGCAGGAAAAGAAACAATCCATCAAAATACGAATAACAATGGCAGGAGAATATGTAATCTAGCAGCAGCAACCAATACTTTTATTATTAGCACTCAATTCAAGCACAAAAAAGAGCACAAAGTAACGTGGCTTATACCTGGAACAACAGATGGAAACCAAATAGACCACATCCTAATCTCAAAAAAATGGAGAACAATTTTTCAGAATGTAAGGTCTTACAGGGGAGCCAATGCTGATTCGGATCACATTTTGGTGATAGGCGACATGAAATTGAAGATACTTAAAGATAAAAACGACAGAAAGAAAAGAAAGAGGTGGAATCGGTCGAAACTAAATACAGATAATGCAAACAGAAAATTCTGCACTAAATTGGAAGAAAAACTACTAGTCCTAAAACCATCGAACATAGATAAAACATGGGAAGACATAAAAGATAGTATCTTAACAACAGCAGAGGAGACGATAGGACTAATGGAAAACAATAAAAGAAAGGATTGGTACGATGAAGAATGCGAGCAAGCTAGTAAAGACAAGGACAAAGCAAGACACAGGTGGGTGGCCACAGGGAAACAAGAAGATCTCCTACACTATAAAGAGAAGAAGAAAGAGTCAGACAAATGCTGCAAAAGAAAAAAGAAGAAATGGATCGAAGAATTACTGCAGGAACTCGAAGCCAATAGTAATGACAATGCAAGACTATACAAATACATAAAATCACAGAGAAAAAAAGAGATACCAGCAAATATTGGAAAAATAGAATGGGAAACACACTATAGAGAACTGTTTAAAAAGAAAGACGATGCTGAAAACGCAGAAAATGAAGAACAAACAGAAAATAGGAATGGAGAACAATCAGAGCCTCCCTCATACAGCGAAATATTGGCGACTATAAACAGATTAAAGACAAGGAAAGCAGCAGGACCAGACGATATTATAAATGAGTTCTTTAAGAATGGGGGAGAGGAACTAGCCCACAGAATCCACAACCTAATAGAACGAATATGGGAAGAAGAAAGCATGCCGAACGACTGGAATTGTGGTCTGATAACACCAATCCCTAAAAAAGGCGACAAGACGAAATGCACTAACTACAGGGGAATCACGTTATTAAATACAATGTACAAAATATTAACTAATTTGATCAGACAAAGAATAGAAAAAGAAACTAGAACAAAAATAGGTGAATACCAACATGGATTCAGAGAAGGTAAGTCAACAATAGATGCAATACACATTGTAACGCAAATAGTCGAAAAAAGTTACGAGCACGGAATAGATCTACATATACTGTTTATTGACTACAAGCAAGCTTTTGACAGTGTAATAAGGGAGGAGCTAATTAAGGATATGAATCAATTAGGCATCCAAGAAAAATTAATAAGTCTCACGAAAATGACGATGAAGGAATCCAAGGCACGAATCTTAACAAAGGAAGGCCCGTCAGATGAAGTACAAATGGAGGTAGGTGTCAGACAGGGAGACTCCCTGTCAACAACATTATTTAACATTGCCATAGAGGGCGCAGTAAGAGCAGCCAAAATTATGGGAACGATTATCGAATCTTCAGCCCAACTGATTGCGTATGCAGACGATATTGCACTGGTTACTAGAGATTTAAAAACCATGCAGAACATAATATTAATACTAGATAAAGAAGCAAAGAAGAGAGGGCTAGTAATAAACCAAAGCAAAACGAAATACCTCAAGTGTTCAAGAGAGAATACGAATATAGAGAAAGAAATTAAGCTTGGTGCATATACATTTGAAAGAGTACACCGTTTCAAATACCTGGGAGTGATGGTAAATGACAGAAATGATAGAACAGATGAAATAAATGAACGCATCCTACTGGGTAATAAAACCTACTGGAACTACCAAAAATTCTTGAAAGAAAAACACATTAGTAAGAAAACCAAATTAAAAATTTACAAGACTGCAATCAGGCCAGTGATCACCTATGGTGCAGAGACGATGTGCCTAACACAAAAAGATGAAATGAGGTTAGAAATCTTAGAGAGAAAGATAATTCGACGAATAATGGGGCCGGTGAGGATAAGTGTAGGCGAATTTAGAAGATTAACCAATGAAGAAATTAAAGAAGTCATCGAGGGTGAAGACATAATCAAGTTCGTTAAGACGCAAAGGCTCAGGTGGCTGGGGCACACAGAAAGAGCTAACCCAGACTCTACGCTAAAGCGAATAACTGGATGGAGACCAACAACAAAGAGACCAAAGGGGAGACCCAAAACAAGATGGAGAGATCAAGTCTTAGGAGACATAAAGAAGCTGAGAATCTACAATTGGAAGGAGCGCTGTAAGGATCGGAAAGAATGGAGGAAAATTGTAGACAGGGCCAAGTCACACACGCTGCTATAATAATAAAAAAAACAACAGCGGACTGATTCTCCGCAATAAATGAATCAGAGAGCCCAAAAGGGCGGCAAACACTCCGCCAGGAGTGAATAAGCCATGATGATGATGATGATTCATTTCTTACCAATAAACAATCTATCTATTTATTTGAGGAAACTTGAAGAAACAGGTAGTGTTTAAGATGCCAAACGATCTGGTCGGCCAACAATATTAGTGATGACAAAAAATTGATGAAATATGACAAGAGTTTAGCAATGTGTATTGCTAAATATTAAATCTGTATTAATTAATAGCGAAACTACAATTTTATTGTTTATTTAATTGCCTTTTAATGCCTGTTCTATCAGCATCATGCCTAGCATGATTTTGCCAACACATTACCAACGCAACAAATGTGTAGTATTGCACCGCAACTGCTTATATACCAGAATCTATTCTTTAGGCCTAGGGACTACTCTGTCAGTTAGTGTATTCTTGACTGTATCTAGCCACTAAGAGGCACGTAATTTGGGATACCAGGACATTTTATGGATGTAGCACAGAAATGCCAAATGTTTATAAAAAAGCAATAGAAATAGGAGTTTTTAAAAAGTCGTGTATTCAGAAAATTTGTGTTTTCCAAGAAAACGAAGTGTTACTAAGATGAAATATGCCCTAGAAGACGCAACGAAAATGAGGAGATTTTTTTGCAGATCATAATACAGAAATATTATAGATAAATATAACTATTTATTGTTTTTGCATCATTGGTCCCAAAATCGAACTATGTATTTACTCAAACTTTGTACATTCGAAGGACCTACTTAAAGTGTTATCAACCGGATAATGTAAACAACGATTTTACGGGGATACATGAATGTGTGTATATAAATAGAAAATTAGCTACAGCTTGTATAAAATTAACCTGATTTGTGGCTTTTTAAACACACTCGTTTACTTCGAATAATTTGTAAATTATCAATTGTAACTGCTTTTGTTAGATGTCTGTCAACAAAAAGTATGAAAGTTTTATTTTAGGACGGATATTAACCACATTGAATTGGTAATTTACTGGTTTTGATATGAGATATGGTAACTTTTATAATATACATATGGATTTAAAACTGGTACACCTCGTTAATTGACAAAGATATATAACACGATAAACCATACAATTTATTTTCTACATAATCTATTGTTTCTATACGAGGGATATTTTTTTTATTTTAGAGGTAGAGATTTCAAAACATCTGTGCGGTATTTGTATACTGCTATTTGGTCACAAATAACCAATTATCAGTTATTTTCTGACCTAATTTAATAAAAAACAAATACTGAAATCTAAGGGCTTGTCCTATGGCTTACTCTTATTTTATATATCAAACTAATGCACTACAACTAACATGCAATAACATCACAGACTATACTCTGTTTTTTACATTAAACTGTTACACATTTACACTAACCCAAACGGTTTTGTCCTTATGAGTCTTCCCTTTAGTTCGGTGTTGTCAAGAAGCTGGATTGCCTCGACATTCACATGACTATGCAGCCTCTGCTGGTGGGTAACGTTTCCATACCCAGGTCGTGGTGAAGGATGCTGTTACGGGTATACAAAGTAAGATCAACAATGTTTCTCAGTACTTTGTTTTGAAATCTCTGGATGATATGTAGATTACTAGCTTTGATATAGCCCCAGAGTTGGCACCCATATAACCTACTGGCCTCAGTACTTGCTTGTAAATGGATAATTTATTATGAATGAATAATGTAAATTTTTTCCAATCAACCAATACAATATCTTATATCTAATGTCAAACACACCTCTTTTCTTTTTGACATGGACTTTCCAGCGTAGCTTCGTGTTTAGGGGGATGCCCAAGTATTTTGCTGATGTTGCATAAGGAACTTGGCTATCATTTATTCCAACTGGGAAATTTTCTATTTTTTTATTTTTAAAGTTAATGTGTGCAGATTTAGTCTCACTTAATTTTATGCGCCATTTTCTGGTCCAGTTATGTATTTTATTTACTGATAGTTCCAACTTATCACTCGCTTCTTCACTAGTGTTTTCTATCGTTAGTATGGCTATATCATCCGCGAAGGTGGCAATTAGTGTTTTGTTCTAGCTCTGGAATGTCACACGTATACAATAGGTGCAAGATCGGACTTAACCCATTAACTGCCAATTTTTCTTTTCTTGCTAATATCGATTTTTTGAATACTGATGTATAATTATTTGACAAAAATAGACTCCATTGGTATGTATTTATAAAATCTGTCATTTTTTGACGTTTTTTATCGTGGATCCCCAATTGGGGATCATGGCATATACTATGCTTAATAATAACATAAGTACAAGGTTAGTGCAAGGTATATTTTTATTACAAAATATTGACAAAAAGCAATTAGTTTGAATGCCAAGCAACTACACATTCTACATGTAAACCAACATTACATTTAGAACACTGTTTTCTTACATTCGATTTGCAGACCGCACATTTCCTTTGCTTGCCTTCGGGAGTCCTTTCAAGATAATGTCCAACTGGATCTCGTCTCACTGGTTCAGGCACACGTTTTTGAGATTTCATTTTTAAAGATGGTCTTCCAAGCTTTTTTGGGTCTGAAAGTGAATTCACCCTTAAAAGAGCTTTGGCTACAGCTCTCCTGAAATCAAGTAATGGAACACTACCATTTGCAATAGAGTAGACTGCGTGAGCATTTACTAGAGCCATATCAATAACGTTTGTAAATAAGGGGAAATACCATCGCTTTGCTCTAATTTTAATTCTATATTTTTGGATATTCCAATCTAATTTGTCTACTCCCCCCATATATTTATTGTACTTAGCTATAACATTGGGCTGAGGCAAAAGTATTTCTTTTTTTTCCGTTCGCGACCATCTAGCGACTTTGGCTATTGGCAGGACCTCTTCATGATTTGACAGGAGTTTGACACAGCTATTGTCTTTCCACACTACCGCAAATATATTGTTTGTTTGGTCAAAACGGTAATCAAAAAATCCCCGCTTCTCTTTTTTTACCTCATTGTCAGATGTCAAAGGACAACGGCCCATTCGGTTACTGCGCACTGTTCCAGAAGCGCAGACCTTCTTATCAGATAGCTCTCTCATAAGTTCATAGCTGGTAAAAAAGTTATCAAAGTAGAAACAATGCTCAGAGGGATTTTCGATAACCTCCATTTTTTTCAAGATTACAGAAGATCCTAGACTAACACTGGCAGCAGTATCGGCTTTTTTACCTTCGTATACCTCGGTATCGAAACAGAAACCTGTCTCTGAGCAGCACATCGCCCATTGTTTGAAACCAAATCGAATGGGCTTTCCCCTGATAAATTGTTTCAGGTAATGATGACCAAAATACCGCACCATTTGCTCATCAATACTCAGGTTGCTACTGAAAACTCCAAATCTCATGCATAATTTATTGAACCTGTCTATGATGGGTCTTATTTTATAGAGCTTATCATGCTCTTCCGGCTTGACAGGTATAAGTGAATTGTCATTGAAATGTATGTTTCGTTTTATTTCTAGGTAGCGATTTCTAGACATACATGTTCTTACAATTTGGACATTTAAATCTTCGTCTTCTGACCAATACATTTGTTCTTGTGGGAGAGAATGATATCCAGTCAATATGAGTATGCCTAGAAACTTTCTCAGACAATTTACAGAAAAAGTGAACTCATGCCTGTTGTTCTGGGCTGCATAAATCACACTTTGCCTAACAATATAGGTCATTAGTTCTTCATCAAAGAATAACTCAAAAACTTCGGCTGGTGATTTACCGCGAATTTCATCTTTAATTTTTTGCCGACGGATATCGCATGCCGATTGAGCTTCATTTGGATCAGCTAATACACTAAAATTGGCTTTTTCTACCTTTTTCCAGGCTGGAGGTTGACTGGTAGCAATTTTAGATCTCTTGGGCGCTTGGGCAGTTGTTTTCGATCTTACCCGTTTTGAAGTAGAACAGCTGGGCTGCGGCTGATCAGATTGGGGTATCTTTTTAACATCCGTGAGGCCGTGAAGCTCAATATCTCCTGGAAGGTCTAGGGGAACGGAATCACCTAAGACATCCTCATCTAGATCCTCAGAATCTGTCACGCAGTCTACGCGGTCTGGTGGAAGTTCAACGATGTCGATATGGGTATATTCACTTTCATCAATGTAGACATGATTTTCTGGATCATCTATGTAAGCCTCAAGCTCTTTCAAGGAGCGGAAAGGTTTGGAACTCATAATCTAAAAAAAAAGAAAAAAATATTACATGTGCCATGGTCCCCATTTGGGTATCGGAACACAAAAGGACCCTACAGCCACATTTTTATTATTTTTTGTGTGGCTGTATCTTTTTTGTATGCTTAAGACTCTAGTCTATCCACACTTTATAAACAAAAAACTCTTGTCAAAACTTATCTATCAAAAAATAATAATGAAAATATAGGTATGTAAAAAGGTCAACTTACCAGCCACAAATTTTCACAAAAAGCTAAATATTTCAATATTTACGCCACCAAAATATCGTAAACCAACAAAACCACACACGTGAATGTTCAAGGAACAAAACATAACCTAAACTAACAGAGTTTCATAATATGCGTAGTTGCCAAACGGTACAAAAAGCGAAATCCCCAAATGGGGATCATGGCAGCTAATGGGTTAAGACACTTCCTTATGACACTCTAGCTTTGATCTCCCTTAAATCGGTGTACACTTCCTCTTGTTTAACTCTGAAATATCTATTCGCAATGTATGATTCTTCTTCTTCTTTGGGTGCCGTCTTCTTAGAGAGAGTTGGCGATGACCTCTGCAAAGTCTTCCCTATTTTGTGCTTTCTTTATTAAACTTTGAAAGTCGAATCCTGTCCAATCTTTGATGTTGTGCAGCCAGGTCATTTGTCGTCTACTCGAGCCGCGTCTGTCTTCTATTTTCCCTTCTATAATAAGCTGAAGAAATTTATACCTGTCGTGTCTAAATATGTGTCCAAGATAAGACGTTTTAGCTTCTTGACAATTTCTGTGAGTTCACGTTCTTCATTTCTAATGCGGTCGGTCCATGGAAATTTTCAACATACGACGAAATACCCACATCTCAAAGCTCTCTAAACGTCGTAACGAGCTGATTGTTAACGTCCAAGCTTCCACGCCGTGTATGATTCTAAGAAGTCTGAATACTGTTTAGGCATGAACGTTCTTAGTTTATAGTTTAAACCCTCATGCCGATTTTATCAAACGCCTGTGCTATGTCCAAGAAGATTGTTAGAGCAGACTTCTTTTTCTAACGTTTTTTCTATTATATTCGTTATTATGTGAACTTGATCTATAGTGGAATGTTGATTTCTAAAACCAAATTGATAATTTTGTATAAGATTTTTTCTTTTTATTATTGGTTTAATCTTTTCAATAAAAGTTTTTCAAATAGTTTTCACCGAAAGGAGTGATATTGGTCGATAGGATGTCACTTCATTAGGAGGTTAACCTGGTCTGACGATCATAATGAGTTCGGCTACTTTCCAGAGTCTGGGAACATATCTCAATCTTAAAGCAGCATTTATTAGGTGTGTTAGCTTAACTTTGACTTTTCTTGGTAGACTTTTTAATATTTCTCCTGTTATGAGATCATATCCTGGAGCTTTCTTAGTATTTATATTCTCTTTTGTCTCTGTTGATACTTTTCTAAATGATGTCAACGTTATTCTTTATTCAGTTTGGAATGGTTCTTTCCATCTCAGTTCTTCACCATAATTGTCGTTGGGTTTGAACGTGCTTTCTAAATGATCTGCAAATCGTTCTGCTTTCTGTTCGTTACTTTCTAGCCCAGTTGCCGTTTTCCAACTTGATAGGAGGAGAATGAATAATGGGTCTCTTCATTCTTGTTGTTACCTTCCATAACGAATAATCTGTGTTCTGGTCAGCTGTTAAATTACTTAAAAAATAATTATTTATTGAATTTTTTATATTCTGTATCTCGCTTTTTAGTTTTTGTGTAGCATTATTTAGACTAGTTTTGTCTCGTGGAGCTCTGTATTGTTACCATTTTTTTCCTAACTTCCCTTTTTCTACTATGAGTTTTCTGATTTCTTTAGGATAGTTGTTCCCTTTTGTTCTAGAAGTTATTGTGGGAGTATTTTCCCAAGCTACCTGTTGGATATTTTTTATAAAAACTTCTAATTCGTCATCAAGTTGCCTAGTGTTTCTCAATGACACGGCAAGATTAATTTTGTGTTCAAGGTTTATTTTGAAGATCTCCCAGTCAGTTTTTTTAATAGTCAATATTGGTTGAAGAAACAGGATGAGACGTCTAACATCTAGATGACACAATACTGCTTAAAAATAAGAAATGTGCACAAATGTAAGAAAATAAAATGATCATTTGAATGGAGAAAACCCTGCATGGACAATATTACTTCGAAATTTTAAACCTTTTTACAATGAAAATGTCAAGCAATAAACGTTATTCCGTGACTATAGGTAGTACCAATTTAAAACATGCAAATTTCATAGCCGACTCCAATTACGACCTTTTAGTGGTTCCATATTTCTGCACCTTTAAGGGAAGGAAGGGTATACGTCTTGTTACGCTCCTTTCAAATAACTTTATTCAACACCACCCATTTGGTCACTTGTGGAAAATCAATTTGTTGAAGGCATATTTCTACTACATGTGTGTTTCTACATATGTGACGGGCTTCTAAATGTGGATCTGAGCGACTAGTCGACCTCATTTATTGGTTTTTCTGTCGTAGCTTGGCTGGAATCGGCTTGCCTCTGCAATTATTTTGTAAGTATCCTATTCTTCCGCAATTAAAACACCTTCTGTTTTGATTTTATTTGTGTTTATTCTGCAATATGCTTAACATTTGGGATTAAATAAGTTGTTGATTATCTGCGATGTTATTTTGAGCTAGATCTAGAAATGCTTTTCGCCGCTTCATACACCTGGGCTGAGAATAATGCTTCGTCTAGCGTTTTTTTTTGGTGCTATAATCGAAGAGCTTGTTGCATTTTAACATCCTGTAGTCCGTCTATGAATGCCTGTATACCAACTTGTTCCAGAAAATTTCTAGCTACCTGAGGGTATGCTAAATTGAATAATCTTTTAATATCGGCTTCATATTCTTGCAAGCTTTCTTTGTGCTTTTAACATCGAACTTTCAACTGACTTTTGAAAACCTGCTGTAGATGATGCTGGCCATATCTTGTCTCTTAAGCTTGAACTAGTGAAAAATAACTGGATGCATCCTGTGGAAGAAAGTGCAAGACAGCTGGTGTCTGTTTTCGAAGCGACACTACCAAGGAAGCTTAGTAATATCGCTTCGCAAATATATATCTTCTTCTTCTTCTTCTTCGTCTAGCCATTCACGTCCACATCTGAACATAAGCCTCTTCAAGTCTTCCTTTCCATTGGTTTTTATTGTACGCTACTTGTAGCCAATTTTTCCGGCAGTCCTTTTCAGATCATAAAAAAATATATATAGATGCAGCAAATATATAGATGCCGCTATAGAATGCAGCTATAGAATTTGAAGATGAAGCGATTTGCTGTAGCTGCATCTTCAAATTAAAAAACGATAAGTTTCCCATGCTATTTGGCCATCGAAAGTGGGTGGTTTTAATATTGTGCTAGTTTAATTGTACCTGATTTAATTATGGAAGATAAGAAAGCTGTTTGTTCAGATTCGACGTTAGTTACTGAAACATTATTAGATAAAAAAACTTTGGTATTCATTTTTCTATCTAACTCAACTATTTGCTTTCTAAATTAGATTTTAAATCGTTTTGATGTTGCATTAATTGATTTTTAAATCGTTTTTGGTACCATGTTTTTGTTCTTTTAATTTATTTATTCTACTAGTAATTTGACTTACCTCTAACTGAAAATTTTCGTGAATTTGAGATAAATGATTCATGAGTTCTACCTCTATTTTTCTATGCCTTTTTTTCTCTTCTTATCCACCCTACTCCTTTTTTTTCTCGTATTGCTTATGTTTTTCTTCCTCTTCTTGTCTAAACTTTTTTTCTTCTTGCCTACACTTCTTCTTTTGAATCTTCCATTTTTAAAAACCATAAAAACCATTCATTTCTCCTGTCAAAATCAGTAGATTATTTTTTTTTCCCAGGTTAATGGCACTGGCCAAGCCAAAAGGAGATTATGTATTTACCATTAACAGTTAATTAATATTTCTTTGATCTTACCGCTGTCACCAATGTTACACTGCTATCAAATATGCTATGCCATTTGTATAAATTGTATGAACGCCTCATTTTAAACCGCATCCAGGAAACATTAGATGCAAAACTAATCCCACAACAAGCAAGCTTCAGACCAGGTAAATCATGAACAGGCCAGGTGCTGAACCTAACGGAATACATAGAGGATGGCTTTGAGCAGAAAAGATAGTGGGAGTAGCCTTGATAGACCTTAAAGCAGCCTATGATACGATAAACCACAGAACCTTGCTAACTAAGATCTATAACACTGTGCTTGACTATGACCTGGTAAATATCATTAGATCACTGTTGTGTAATAGACGCTTCTACGTTGTGCTAAATGGAAAGAAAAGCAGATGGAGAACCTCAAGGAAGCATTACATGGCAAAAGTGCTAACATTTTTGCCCAAAATTAGCTCAGCTACATGTTTTATTTAAAATATTTTTTTTCTACGGCTTACAGTTTCTTTCTAAATCTTTTTTTTTTTCATTTTCCGCCCCTTATGAGGGAATCCTGGGGGTAGGAGTACTAAACATTTTGTATCTTTTTCAGCGTCTCTAAATTGATATTCTCAGCACAATTTAGCTTGTTCGTATGATTTTTAGGAGTCAAATCTCTGTCGACTGGGCTATATACCTTACTTGGCTGTTAGGAAAAAAATGAAACATTAGATATACCTATAATGATAGATAAATAGATAGGTTTATTGACAATTTTTACATAGTAAACACTACATGTCATGTCACAATAAAAGTAAGTCACTTTTCATGTATTCACTATAAACAAGAAATTGAAAAAGTTATTTATATGGTTTAATATGTTATCGTATCTACAAGGTTTAGTATATCATGTAAATAAAATATTTTTGTAAGGGACACCCTTTATACTATTTCAAATTTAGATTAAACTTATTTCGCACATACAAATTTTATTACAGCGTAATAAAACATGTGATTTTAAATAAACGCTTTAAAAAGTTGTAAGAAATCAGTATTGCGCCAAACTGCTTATTAAATTAATTAATGTTGCAATAAATGTTCAACATATCGACGTAAAACAGCAATACAGCATTGCAAATCGATCTTAAATTGATTGACATTTCTTAAAAATCACCATCAATACTCTAGACTACAGACCGTATTCTTATCATATAATTTGGCATTATTGAACGTATATAGAACAATTATTCAACAAATATCTGTAACAACACAATACCAACACAATAAATATAGCAGACAAACTTCAATAATCTTCAAGCAATAATATATTTCTTTTGACATATTTCTTTTCACATGAAAAGAAATATGTCAAAAGAAAAACAAATCTTGGGAAGGGAATGCTCAAGATAAAACACATATTTAGAAGGAAGGCAAAGCTCGATAAGTTGGCAGCTGTTAGAAAATACGTGAAAGGAAAGGGAAAGGGACATCATCCAATCCATACAACTACAAAAGTGGAAAGAACACTTCAAAAAACTATTAACAGAGACCAGAGAACACTGCATGCAGCTAACGGTATTACAAAGCAAAATATTTATAAGAGAAGTAGAAACCATTTGCAAAGAGAAAAATGACGGCGAACCATCTTACAGCAAAGTATTACTTAAATGGCTGCGACAACTCTTTGTTATTTGGTTCTTTTTCCACTCCTCCCAGGAATCCGCAGATCAACAATTATTCGTATTGGGTAGTTAACCTCTCGATGTTAAATATGGCCAAACTATCTTAACCTATGCACTTTGATTTCGGCGTCAATTAGTGCCACCATTAGACTTTTCATAATATACTCATCCTTAATTTTATCCTTTTTTGCCTCCACTCATCCATCTCAGCATTCTCATTTCTGCCACATGCATTCGTTGTTTCTCTATCTTTTTAACTGCTTTACATTCTGTTCCACATATCAGAGCTGGTCTTACGACTGTTTTATTTTCCCTTCAGCTTCATTAAAATTTTTCATTGTCACACAACACATCACTAGCTTTCTTCCACTTTATCCATTCAACCCTAATTCTACTGCATGCATCTCCATCTATTTCCCCATTACTCTGAAACATCGATCCTAGGTACCTAAAACTTTAACTTTTTACAATGATTTCACCATCCAAAGATATCATTTTATTTCTAGTAACTTCATCTTTAAACGAGCATTCCAAATACTTTGTTTTTGTACTACTAAGTTTTAAACCTTTTTCCTTAAGATCTTGTCTCCACTGCTCCAGTTTTTGTTTTTAATCGCTTTTGCTATTTCTCACTAATACTACATCATCGGCATACATTAATCACCAGGGCATGTTTCCCTGTAGTTCCGCTTTCATCTAATCCAACACTAATGTGTATAAGTGAGGACTATGCACGGAGCCTTAGTACAATCCTACTTTCATATGAAATTTATCAGTCTCTCCTACACCTCTCCTAACACTAGTTGTTACTCTATCATATATGTCTCTTAAAATCTTTACATATTCACCAGAGACTCCTTTCTTATTGAGTGACCACCACAGAATCTCTTGAGGATCTTTATCATACGCTTTCTCAAGATCAATGAATACCGTATGAACGTTTATTTTTTTATTCCTGTATTTTTAAATGAAAATTTGCTTCTGTAGTTGATCTACCTTGCATAAAGCCAAAGATATCTAAAGAGAGAAACGTATATCTACATAAAGAGTATATATAAAAAAATTACAATATTATAATAAAACGTATCAGCACGCATAGATGCAAAGTAAGGCCCTTAAAAAAAATTAAAAAAAACACTTAGTGCAACAGAAATGGACTTCTGGCGACGACTGACGGGAATATCTAGATGCGAGAGAGCAATAAATAAGAGAGTTTGAGAAATCATGTAATTTAAGCGTATGATAACGGATAAAATCACAATACAACAATTAAGCTGGTACGGTCACGTAAGAAGAATTCCAGACAACAGAATACTATGACAAGTACTCATATGGTAACCAAGAAGAGGGTGTAGAACAAGAAGCTGGAAACGAAGAATAGACAGAGAAATGTTAAGTAAATAGATATGGTATGGATGCATATTGTTTTTTTACGCCACCCTCCATACGTTTTGAATTGTCTAAGTAAATAATATCTCCCTGGTAAGTTCACTACGCAAATACAAAATTTTCAAACATTCTGTTCAATACAAATAATATCTCTTATTATTTTCTTAATAAACACATGTATTATGTTTATGGAAATATAATATAAAAACTACAGTCTAATCAATACTGATTAATAAGCAATTTATGTCTTAAACTAAACCTAAGACCTAAATTACTACTAAAAACTTCCTAATTAGGACTACCTACTAAGAAAAGACTCACCTAAATTTAATAGTTTTTCACTCAAATATTAGCATGTCCGATCATTGTACTCTGTTTTTCACTTCACTCGCTCAAAGGGCTTCTTCCTCTTGAGTCTATAGTCATCAGTTCCACGTGCATAAGGACGGTCTCGACATTAACATGCTAAGGAGTCGTTGTTTGTGATTTGTGACCCTCATTAACATTTCCATTTTCAAATGGTCTCATTAAGAGTATCCATTTCCAAGCCCCTATGTAGGTTGCTGGTTCTCTAATACCATGGAGTATTGACAGTGCAACTTTATTTTGGAAATGCTGTACGATATCTTAATTAGTCTTATTAGCACAACCTTACAGGTGGATGCCATACTGATATTATTATGTTAATATTAGTATTTATAGGATTTTGATTGTAGATCGATAGTGTTGATTTTCTTCCCAAGAGCCAGTACATTTTTTTATACTTGATGCTGAGCTCTTTTGTTTTCCAATTGACATAAGTTCCTATTTCTAAAGTAATACCGAAATATTTTGCTATATTGGCATATGGTATTTGAGCATTATTTATACTAATTTGATTTGAATCGTTTTACTGGATTCTGCTTCTGCATGATCTTCCCTAGTCTTTAAGGCAGTATCGTCTGCGAATGCTGCTATTGTATTATGTACTAATTCAGGAATGTCGCTGATTTATAATAGATATATTACTTATTGTACTTTACTACCTAGTGATACTGCTGCATTTATTTGTTTGAGTTATGTGCATATTATTTCAATATTTCTGTGTACTTTCTGATCAAGATCTTTTTTAATTTGTATTAGTGACAAGTCTCTCATGTCACACTAAATTGGTATTGTGCAAAATTGGAATGAAAACAAATAGATGTGATAATAAAACACCAAAATACATCACAAAGATAAAAGTTGAAAGCCTACAGGATGACTCCACAAGATACCTATGTATTTCAAAAAAGAATAACCGAAAAAAGCAGAAACACATATATCACAGAAAGTGATATAGTCGAAGAAAGCTGGGCAAAAATTAATTCTGATATCTTAGCCTCGGCCAAGGATTTTTTTAGTGAAATAAATATAAATAAAAATAAATTGTTCCCAAGGTGAAGAACACCATGGTTTTGTTCGGAACTGAAGAAAAAATATAGAGAAAAGAAAAAAGCTTACTGAAATACATGTCAAAAAAAGAAGCATTCCATAATTACAAGACATTTAGAAACGAAACACATGCACTTGTAAGAAAAATACCAAGTTATCATTGAGAACGCTTTTCACAAGAAATTGACATAATTTTTACTGTCTGCAAAAGGAAATATGGCGCTTCATAAGAGGTCAAAGAACGGAGGTAAAGGAACTAATAGAACCAAATCACATGGAAAAGGAACAAACGATGCTAGAACCGGAAACACCAGAAATTACCACAAATGAAGAACTATATAAATTTACAGGAAGCTCGGAAAATACTTGAAAACCTGAACAACAGAAAAGCAACAGGTAAAGACAGGATACTAAACGAATTAATGAAATTGAGTTCTCCATTCAACAATACATAGCAGTTTCAACCATGTTCTACCATCCATTAATTAATAGAGTACCGGCATGTAAGTAATGTTTATTTATTTGCTCATTTATTAATTTATTACAATCTAATAGACTATTTTATAACAATTTGTGGGTCTTACCTTGTCTGTTTAAACTTTTAAAACTTTTTATACACTTTTATTCAACTTACTCATTTTGAAATTAAAACCACAGACATGTAATATTGGCATAATTATTGTAATTTACAACATCTAATTTGTTTATCTTTATTAGACAACCCCCTAATATGGGTTTTTATCATTTCAGCATTTATTTAACTTTGTATCGAGACCTGAAGATGCTTTGCATATTGTAGAAAGCGAAACCGGTCGTCTGATAGTTAAATTAAATTGATTGTGAGTAAGTCTTATTTATTATTATTATATATAAAGCTTAAAAGCAAGCAAAGCGGCGAGATCTCTGAATGAGACAATCTGGAAGAACAAACAAACACCTAAGACAAGATACAAAAACAAGAATCTATAAAGCAGCAATTAGACCTATATTAACATACGCGGCTAATATACACAAGACGACTAATAGAAACAACAGAGATAAAAATACTACGACGAATATCAGGGAAAAGTCTGTTAAATATGGAGACATTAATGGATGGGTGAGAAAACGTAAATTGGAGTGGAAAGAACACATTAGTAGAATGTTCGAGGATAGGATGGTAAGAATAGCACGAGATAAGTCACCAAATGGACGAGACTGTATTGGCAGACCGAGAAAAAGATGTTGCGAATTTAGGAGGCTAATATTGAAGAAAAAACAGGCTACATACAAAAAGGAAGCAAACGAAGAAGAAGAAACAGTAATACAACGCTAGTATAGAAGCTACATTTCAAAATCGTGTTCTACTTAAGACTGTTTTACCTTAACAATCTATTTTCTTTAGTGTTTTCATGTTTTATAATCCTTTATTTTAGAACATTACTATTAGAAAATTATTATAATAATATAATCATCAAGCCAGTCATACAGAACACATTTTTATGTTCATTTGAAACGGTAATTAGCATAATATGTATATAAAAATAAAAACAAAATGGCGAATTAAAAAATCAGATGGATTATATTCACAGAATATTGGCAACATAGAAAATATAACGATTATGTAATTTATTATTGTGTAACCATAGTTATAGCTACTAGTGTTCGAATATAAGTAAACTCTAAAAAGCAAGGTCATTCAGTTTTATGCGACATTTGAATACATTAACAAGTTTTTAATAAAATTTTGTACAGGGTGTTTTATCCATCAGAGAGTGGAAGATGTACAAAATAATTGGCGTGAAATGTATAATCTCATAATTATAATAATGTGGGTTTATTTACTAAAGGCTCAAGTACACGGGGCGAGTATACAAGGTGCTCGCAGGATTATTCATAAGCAGCTTGTAAACTAGTCCAGTGGTGTTAGTGTACTCGATGCGCTCGCTCCGTTAGCTGCTTGTAAAAACTCCCCAGAAAAAATTGAACTGTATTTACACTCTACTTGCTGGTTTTTGAGCGAGCTAGCTTGTAAACTAGCCATGTGTACTCACAGTAGCGTATGCACAAGCGACTAGTAGCATAGTAAGATGTCGGAGAAGCTGTTTCTAGCAAGATGCATACGAGAAAGGCATAAGAGAAACGTGTGAGTGAAATCGTTGATAAGACCACGCCGAAGCACTGATTGTGGTGCATCAACTATTTTACTGAAAGAGCTGAACAACGAAGATCCTACAGCTTTTAGAAATATTTTGTACACTTGTAAAAACAATGAAATATTACTCGTGTTCCACTTTATTTTTACAACAGAATCTATGTAGGATAATATAACCATAGGATAGAGAAACCACAAATCTTCTAAAAGTCTCGTCTTCTAACAAAGGTTGGAAACCAAGAAACTTTTTATATGTAATGAATAATACACATGCTATTTCAATACGTATTTTAATTTCTTTGGTTTGGTCTACATTTGATGTTATCCATGTTCCTAAGAATTTGTAACTCTCAATTATTATAGTATTTTCAACAATCAATTAGATATTTTCATCTGCTGGTTTGCTCATGATCATGGCCTTAGTTTTCTTTAAAATGATACTTATCCCGTATTTATGAGAGCGCTTTGTTAAATACCGTTTTATTGTAGACATTGTAGTAAGGACAGTCCGCAACGTGTTCTGGTTGTCAACTTTTACCTTCACAGTTTGATTTCAATAAAGATTAGATATAATTTTTCTATCACGTCTGTCAATATTTTTACTTTTTGAATATATCTACAAGCTTTTTGCGATGAACCTCATCAAATGCATTTTCAAAATCTACAAAACATTAGTATATGTCCTCATTCATGTTCATTCATATCTGGGACAGCACATTTAAGCCGAACAATCGCTTGCGCTCATACCATGTCTAAAGACAAATTGTGTATCACTAATTTCATAATGAAGAGTTTTTTATATATTCTGCTGAGTATTATTTTCAAAAAATTTTTGAGTGTGTAACTTATTAAAGCTATTGTTATATAATCTGAGCAGGTTGTTGCACTTAACTTGATATTGGTATTGATCCAGAGGTCGATTGCAGCCATTGTCTGGGGATTGTGGCAGTCTGATACACGAGTATAGATTAATATTAAACTAGCCTTTGATAGATGGCGCTACTGATACTGAATTGGTTTCGGTGTTCTGTCAAAATTTTAAGTTTTAAAAACAATTAGTTTGGTTTTTACTGCCGTCGAAAGCAAGCTCATTTTGTGTTTTCGGAGAAATGGAAAAAGTCGAGTATCATTCGGTGATTAAGTTCCTCCACAAAAAGGATAAAACGAATGTGCAAATCAAAGCCGACATGAACGAAGTTTATAATGAGGTTGCACCTTCGATAGCAATAGTGGAATTTTGGAAAGCTGAATTTGTTCGTGGTCGTACTAGCGTTTTTGATGATGAGTGTCCCTTTAGGCCAAATGAAGTCACCACGCAGGAAATAATCAACAAAGTCCATGACATGATTATGGCAGATCGTCGAATGAAGCTTCGCGAGTTAATGGAGGTCCTAAACACTTCCTACGAGCGCATACACAACATCATTCACCATCATTTGGAAATGAAAAAGCTATCCGCGCGATGAGTGACGCGTTTGCTGACAATCGATCAAATACAAAAACGTGTGACCACTTCGAAGACGCTTTTGGCGATGATACTGCGCGATCCAAAGGATTTTTTTGCCGATTTATCACCGTTGATGAAACCTGGGTGCATTATTACACACCGGAAACCAAAGAACAGTTTAAACACTGGCGCAAACGCTGCGAAGGGCCGCCGAAGAAGACAAAGAGTGCACATTCGGCCGGCAAAGTGATGGCGACTGTTTTCTGGAATGCGAAGGGCATCATCCACATCGACTACTTAAAAAAAGGAAAAACAATCAATGGTGAGTACTAAGCAGCCTTATTGGATCGATTCTATGCCGCATTGCGTCGAAAACGCCCCGGTTTGGAACGCAAAAAAGTGCTCTTTCACCAGACAATGCACCGGCTCACCGATCGACCGTCGCCATGGAAAAATTACACGAATTGAGCTATGAATTGGTTAAACACCCACAGTATTCCCCACATCTTGCCGCTAGCAATTTTTTTCATTTTACAAACATATAAAAATGGCTCGCAGGACGCCGTTTCGCAACAAATGATGACATCGTCGCTGAAACTTCGGCCTATTTTGAAGAGCTTAAGCAAAAGTACTATACGGATGGGATAAAAAAAATTGGAACATCATCTTACTAAGTGTATCGAGCTAAAAGGGGACTACGTTGAAAAATAAATTAATTTAATTCAAAAAAACTTGTTTTTTATCAAAGATTAGTTTTATATCAATCCACTCTCATAATAGACTAAAGAGTTTAACCATTACAACATTAATATCTTCATCAATGAGTTTTAATAATTCAATGGGAACATCATCTGGTCAAGTAGCTAATCTCTCTTTTGTATTTTTGATAGCATAGATGACTTCTTTCCGTAATATTGGTGGTCCGGTATGCTCTGTGGTTTCTAATGACAGCTCTTTTCTTTCATCATTAAATAGTTTTTACATGTAATTGGTTTAGTGACACAATCTCCCCTTCACATCAGTAATCATATCCACTTTACCATTTTTAAGGATATTCGTTCTTGTGCTTTGTCTAGTACCTGTCATTTATTTGTTTTTTTTTGTGTGAATTAAAGCTATCAGATCATTTATCCAGATCTTCTATTTCTTTGCATCTGTCGGAAAGGCACCTCTCTTTTGCATATTGAATTTTCTTTCTGAGTTTCTCTGAATTTCTTCATATTTATTCAGGTCTTTTGCTTTATGTTTTCTTTGTATTTGCATAAGTTTAAGAATTTCTACTGTCATCCAAGGTTTCTTTTTCTCCAAGTGGTTTGAGGTTGGCTGACTATAGCATCATTAACATTCATGCTGCCACTTAATATAAATCAAAACTAGAAAGTACTTAATATCAGTATCAAATACAAAGACATAAAAATTATTATAGAATATTTCAACGCTAAGGTTAGTCTAAGGACAACTTTTTACTCAACTATTGGCATTCTATCTGCTGATTCCACGTAATTCTCGAGTTTAATATTACCCCAAGATACTTTAGGTCAGTCAATATTTTAAGATGTGTGCCATTTGGCCATTTAGAGGACCAATCTCTCTAAATTACTTCTTTAGATAAAATTCGTTATTGTGAACTTCTGGTGGTTTATATTGAACCCTGCATTTAAAGTTCATTCTTTAACATCAATCAATGCGTACTGCGTTCAATGAGCATTATCTGCAATAATGCAATTCCAAAGGTTTAAAAACAAGAATAAAATTGTCTACAGCTTCACAGCTTGATCGGGAAAGTAGTTTGTTCCTGTCATTGCCACGATTTTTTTGATACCAACCCACTGTTAAAAAGTAATTTTCCAACACCCTGTACGAAAGAACTTTTAACCTCAAAATACCCAAATACATAGAACTACATACAAGAACAGTAGCAATATTTAGCGTGCCTACCTTATTATTTGTATTTCGTTGAATATTATGTATTTAATAATGATTTACCTTGAGTTTCCAGTATATTTTATTGGTCGATTTCTCTTGGTAATTGTGACCAAAATGTTTTTAAAATAAAATTATTATGTGCAGGAGAGAAATGTGGCATTACGAATACAAGGCCATTTTAGAAAATAACAACTGTCAGTTGTCACTGACGGTGACGTGGATGAGGGACTTCAGTTTAGAGAGTTTTATGGTTATCACGTTTTATGAAAAACTTTTTTATGTACTATGTACTTTTATGTATAGAATAAATACAGTAGTTAGGCCACGTCATTATTTCATTTTAAGAAATCTTCCCTCCCATATGTTAAATTTTTACACGATGTAACAGAAAAAAAAATATCATGTCAATTCAATTTTCCACATAGCAATTTGTTTGAATTGTCTACCGAAATTTAGGTTTTACTGGTAAACCCGGAGCAGAATATCTACATCTACAATAACAAATAACTGTCTCTTTTTTAAAATTAGGTGTAAAATTTAATAATTTACTTAGCTTTTTCAGGTTTAGTGCAAGCTTTTCCTTGGATGCAATGTTACTTAATTTCTTTGCATGCTGTGGAGTTACAATAACTAATTTAATCTTCACTTTTCCTTTAATTTACCAGAAAACTTAATAAAAACGTTTTATTTCGATACAAAACTAGGTACTAGAAACGGTGTAGCTGTTAAGTGGCTCTAGATGTGCAAACTTGTTGCAAGTGAAAATCTTATATACTGATTCTGATTGGTTGAGATGAACATGGCAGCGTGTTCGATCAAAAACTACGTTTGGACTTACTTTTACTTGCTTTTGAAACAAACTTACATTTCCTCCATATTTTTGGCAATAAAATTATGAGTTTTGAGTATTTCAAATAAAACACTTCATTCCTAGTACACTTATTATATAAATGATGATTTTATTTTATAAAATTGAACTTATGGGTAATTGACTTTTACCAACTCAAATATTCTCAAAATTTCCTAGTGGCATCCTGTATAATTAAAAATAATAAATACGCTATATAGTGATTTCTGAAACAAAAGAAATGTTTTTTAATTTTATTTCGAAAATAATTTTCTGAATTTTTAAATAATGCCTAATTCCCAAGAATTAAGTTTTAAAATAAAATAAATATCCGAATATTTATACAAGAATCTCAGAATAGTCCAATGTGAAATCGAGTTTATTAGACATTTTAATCCCTTTCAATGTTAACTTTTCTCCCAATACAATTATTCAAAGAAATGTTAATATTTGACTTTTTATTTTGTCAACATTTTAACGCTGATATTAATATACTGGCCTAAAAATAAAATTACAGAATTAATCAAGACTCAGCAACGCCCGGCCGCCTAGGACCACTAAGTAAATTCGAAAATATCCATATTATCATAGAGGTTGTGATTTGCCGTAAGAAGTCGTACGGTATTCG
>OU898276.1:208018028-208164404 GCA_918026665.1 Diabrotica balteata | reverse complement strand
AAAGTGAAAATTAAAACGTCAATAAACTTAAATTAAACCTTTAATTGTGCCCTCTCAAAAAAACTCGTATAAGGCTGTATAGAAACACTGATAGTCCCCGTTCTCACATACGGATCATAGGCATGGACGCTAACGAAAACAGATGAATCCGCTCTATCCATTTTTGAAAGAAAGGTGCTACGCAAGATATTTGGAGCGGTCTGTGAGAACGGAATATGGAGGCGTAGATATAACTTGAACTGCAGAATATCTACAAGCATACGTTTGGTGGTAAAGATATTACCACTATAATTAAGCGAAACCACCTGCAGTGGGCAGGACATGTAGCCCGGGCCCCTGAATCGAACATGATAAAAAAGATTCTAACAGCGCAACCTGTGGGAATGAGACGACGGGGTAGACCAAAGCTGAGGTGGATGGATGGGGTAACACAAGATGCGGAGAAGATCGGAGTCGGCAACTGGAAAATGCAAGCAAGGGACAGAACAGAATGGCGTAGAAAGCTCGAGAAGGTCGAGGCCCTCTAAGGGCTGTAGCACCAAGATGATAATGATGATACGCCCCCACCAGCGAAATTTGTTCTCAAAATACAAACATTCAAAGTGAAAATTAAAACGTCAATAAACTTAATTAAACCTTTAATTGTGCCTTATTCAAATTTAAATAGTAATTTCTTTAGATGTCTATTAGTTTCTACCTTATTAAACAACAGGAACAAGTTTTTAAACAGCATTGTAATCAATGACATTCACTTATAAAATTTAATTTTTTTAAATATTGTCCATGATATTTTAAAAATCATCTCATGAATAACTGAATTTAAAAAAAGTGACCTTGGTAGCAATTCTAATTTTACTTTAAAACTCCTGCAAGGCAAAGCGTTGATTATAATGGGTTAAAATCTTTTTGGAGAAAGGGCCGAAGGAAGTGAGTGTATTTTCACAATACAAGAAAGTAACTGTTCACTGCCCTTTGTGGTTTTGTGTAAGTTCCAGAAAGAAAAAGGAAAAGGAGAGTGCGAAATCTGCATGTAAAAGTATTAAATACTTATACCTTGAGATGCTCTGCCTGTATCACATCAAATAATCTTAACAAATCATAATTTCTATTTTAATATTTGTGTTTAAAAAAACAAAAAACAATTTATAAGAATATGTTATACACATTAACCACTCAATTTCTATTATATTATATTAATTTTAATGACAATTTTTTTTCTTTTGTTCAGGCTCTTTGCTAGCTCTACACAAACGGTAGTTGATACTCTTTTCTGATAGTTTAGCTGTCTTTCATTATACACTTTTGAAAAATCGTGTCATATTGCGAACGCTTCGTCTCCTACAAATACACAATTCAATGATGCTTGACCGGGTACAACTATCTCTATTGCTGGCAAATTAAGTTTATTTGCTGCCAAATACTTCATAAATTTGGTGTTTTCAATGACTCCTCCATCAGATACTCGACCGTTGGTATCAACATCACAATATATAAATTCATAACTGGCATTTGCAATTCTTATTAAAATTATGCTAAATGTTTTCTTATAATTAAAATAATATGATCCGCCACTTCTTGGGGGAGCTGTAATTTGCACTCTCTACTTTGGGCAACCTTAGTAAATGATCTCCTCAAAAATCTGTCCACCGAAGGCTTTTATTGTCTAGGATATGCTGACGATATAGCAATCGTTGTGAGGAGCAGGTCTACTCAAGTGGTGTCTGAGAGAATGCAAGCAGCCTTAAATATAGTTGACGACTGGTGTAAACAAGAGACACTGATAGTCAATGCTCAGAAAACACAAATCGCTAACTTCACCAAAAAAATGGGCTTACATGAAATACTCACATTCTGAAAACCAAACAGAAAGCTACTATGTCCCTGGGCAGATGTAGAAGAATGTGTGGTAAGAATGGGGGACCCCAAAATGACTCTATGGTTATACACAAGTGTTATTAGACCCATGATATACCTATGTCTCGGACAAAGACGTAGCAAGTGGGAGCAATAAGGCTGCTAGGTAATACACAAAGGCTAGCATGCCTGTGTATTACGAGAGCCATAAAATCAACTCCTACTGCATCGTTGGAAGTCCTGCTGAATCTACAACCACTTTATATCTTTATACAGGGCGAAGCCAGATCAGTAATGCACAAATTAACCCATAATCAGCGACATATAAGCCAGATTCATGGTACTGACAACAGGAAGCTAATCGAGGAGCTAGAAGCCGATATTGTGATGGGGAAACTATCGATGCAACAGCTACGAGATATAGCATTAACAATAAGTTCACAATTAAGATACCAGGCAGGCAAGACTGGAATAAAGGTGTACCCATACAAGCTTCTGCTACCTGGTACACGAGTTGAAGAGTATGCACTTAAAGACACTTTTACCTTTGACCTCTGACGTCAAAAGCCCCGTCTACATTCGTTTCCACCTCACGCTCAAGCCGCTCCCGTTCAAAACCTAATCAAGACCTGTTTAAGACCTGATAAAGACCTGTTCGAGTCCTGATCAAATGCTGTACAAAGATTGATCGTACACCTACATTTTATGAAAATACATTTTTGAAAAGAGTGAGTGAAAAATTACTAGAAGAAAACATAGAAGAATTCACAATAGAAAATCATTGGAACACCATAAGCACTATCATACTAAACACGGCACAAGAAGTTCTTGGAACAAACACTCACGGAGAAAAGAACAGTGTTCGATGAACAATGCAAACAAGCTATTCACGAAAGAAATGAAGCACATAAGAATTTCATACTCAGACGAACTAGAGAGAGAAGGACAGAATTTGAGAATAAAAGACGAAGAGCTGATAAACTATGCAGACAGAAAAAGAGACGGTACGAAAACAACCGGATACTAAACATAGAGAGGGCGTTCAAGGAAAACGAAACACGCAGTGCATACCAACTTATCAAACATTTAAGACAGGGTTACAAACCGAAGACTGGCCTATGCAAAAATAAGAATGGGGAAATAATTAGCGATATGGACGAAATTAAGAGAATCTGGATGATGTATTTTAAGGAATTATTAAACGAAAGGGCACAAACACCCACTACAACAGCGGCAGCAGCAGGTAGAACAGGAAGGTCAACAACAGGAGCTGTGGAAAGATGGAGAAGATAATGAATTGGCTAGACCTCCAACGCTAGAGGAGGTTCGAACAGCAATCCAAATGCAAAAAAGCCATAAAGCGCCGGGAATAGATAAGATACCGGCAGAACTGTTCAAGCAGGGAGGAACAAATTTGACAGAACAGATGTACCAGATTATACAAGAAATATGGAGAGAAGAAAAATCCCACAACATGGAAGAAAAGTATAATCTGCCCTATTCATAAAAAAGGAGACAAACTGTTACGCCAGAATTATAGAGGCATCTCTTTACTTTGTTCGGGATACAAAATACTCACAAACATTCTTAATCGAAGACTTCAACCCCTCACTGAAAAAATTATCGGGGAATATCAAGCAGGGTTCAGGCAAAATAGATCTACTATTGACCAACTATTTACAGTTAAACAAATACTAGCCAAAGCATGGGAATATGACATAGACGTCTACAATCTCTTTGTAGATTTCAAGCAAGCCTATGATTCAATAGATAGAACAATACTACCTAATATACTTACAAGAATTTGGCATACCATCAAAATTAATAAGACTAGTGCAAATGACAATGACAGAAACAGAAGCACATGTATGTGATTCAAGGACAGATCACTGATGCGTTTATGACAACGCAAGGACTGAAACAAGGTGACGGACTGGCTCCAACACTTTTTAATCTTGTTCTTGAATATGTAATTAGACGGTTGACGGTGAGCAGAAATAACATACTTACAAACAAATCTAACCAATTAGCAGCATACGCAGATGACATAAACATAATGAGCAGAACAAAGACTGCGGCAGAAGAAACCTACGTTCAGTTGAAACAGAGTTCAGAAGTTGTAGGGCTAACAATAAATACAAATAAAACAAAACTACTCATACAAACCAGATCAAATAGACAGGCGCAACAACAACAATTTATAGACGATATAGAATACGTGAATAGATTCACGTATTTAGGAATGGATCTGGTCGAAAATAATGAAGAAGAACCGGAAATAAATAGAAGGCTTATGCTGGCAAACAAAGCCTATTTCGCGATGGGCCACATATTCAAATCGCGAGACGTACACCGGAAAACAAAACTCCGGGTATATAAAACAATAATCCGACCCATAGTAAGTTATGGGTGTGAAACATGGGTTATAACACAGAAATCTACCAATGCATTAGACGTGTTCGAAAGAAAAATATTGCGTAGAATACTGGGTCCAATAAAGGAAAATAACAACTGGCGAATTAGATATAATAACGAAATATACGAACAATACACTGAACCAACACTAGCACAATACACTAGACTGCAGAGATTACGATGGGCAGGGCATGTGGCCCGCATGCATGAGAACAGAATCCCCAGAAAATTACTAAACGCAAGAATGCAAGGAAAAAGACCTGTTGGAAGACCAAAAAAGAGATGGGAAGACGAGGTAGATGAGGATGCCAAAAATCTCCTAAAAACGCGTTCATGGAAAAGAACAGCAGTAAATAGAGATGTTTGGAGAGGTTTAATGAAGGAGGCCAAGGCCCGGCTTGGGCTGTAGTGCCATTGGATGGATGGACATTTTTGAAAAGACAACTTATAACAAAAAGGACAAATATCCTAACTTGAAACAACTCAAACAAGGACATAAACTCAAACAGGAATAATTCCAGCAGATTTATTCATCGTAATATAAATGTATATGATCAATCTTTGAATAGCTTTACATTAGGTCTCGAACAGGTATTAATCAGGTCTTGAACAGATCTTGATCAGGTTTTAAATAGATTTAAACAGGAGTGGCTTAAGCGTGAACTGGAAACGAATATAGACGGGGCTTGTGACGTCAGAGGTCAAAGATCAAAGTGTCTTCAAGTGCATACCCTTCTACTTACACGGATGGCTCAAAAAGATCGGAGGATGTGGGAGTTGGCATAGTAGGGACAAATCAAGGGATACATTTTACGGTATGGAACAAAGATCCAGAGGATGGACTATCGTTTTGTATTTATTAATATTTTAATCTTTTATAATAATCCTTTATAATTTTATATTTTATTCAATATATTTCAGTGTTTATTGTAACTTCCTTAGGAAACTTAGTCCTTGTAGAAGGATATGCAATCAATCAAAAACCAAAAGGGAGTTTATGTTTCATCAGCAAGCAGAGAGACATGTTTTAGCAACTCATTTATCGTGCTAGTTGAATAGTAATTATTAAAGTAAATTTAAAAGTAATTAAGTAAAAAACTAAGTGAAAGAGATTTGTATACTGGATATGGACTCGTGAGTAGATAAAATATACTTTTATTGTCTATTTGGATTTCGATATTTAAGTAAATCAAAACAATTAGTTATAAGTATTATCTAATTTCCATGAACTGGTATCACAGTGAAATCTATAAAACAGCACCGGTTTTAGTCGGATTTTAAATCCATTTAAAGATGGTCAGCTTCAGGTAAGCTAAAAAATGCATTATACTTAAAAGTAGTTAGTCAACCATGTAGTATATTAATTCCAAACAGAGATCAAGTTATTCTATTTAACACTTTAGAGAACTTTACAATTATAATGACTATCTTGAAGGATTGAGTCAGCATATAGAACCAAAAAATATAATTTTGGCATCCCGTATATCCAACGGTAAAATATGCACATATCTATTGTATAAAAACCTAGTAGATAAATTCATAGCAGAAACAAATAAGATAATAGTAAATGGAAATATACTAGAAGCGAGAAGATTAATAACTCCATCACTTCTCTTAATTATGTCCAATGCATGTTCAATAATGGACGAATTAATAAAACTAGCTTTAAATCCTCTCTTAAACATATCATTCCTACGGTAGGAGAAATCAATCCTGCTTTCAGTCATATTCTAAGCTTCCGAAGACAAATTTTCGTTTCACCTTTTCCAGACAACTTTGTATTAGATTAATCTTTTATCATTAAATTGGAACAAATATCATATTGCATATTTATAGCCCAAAACGAAACATGGTTCAAATGCAAATTAATTGGACACCAGGCAGCTAATTGTCCAAATATTTTACTATCTAACCATCCTCACAATGATAGTGCAATGTAAACAGAAATGAGACAAAATTAATCAATAAATCATACTCAACAAGATAATCTACAAAATACTTCCACAATCTCAAATACCAGTCCCTTTCACATTTACTACGTTTTCTCAAACCACATTACAAACAGTAGCAATCCCAAATTTATTAATAAACCAAAACCAAACATAATCACTACAAAATACATCTATATATTTAACCACTTCTTCAGTTAACACTATAATCGCAACACCTACATAGTCTGATTCATCCTCTAATACCCAAAAACATAAATCAACCTCACCCAAAACAAGTCAACACTTACCTCCAAATAAAAAATACACATATGAATTCTCACGACCCTAAATAACTTTGAACAAAGTAACCGGAAAAAGAACCCTAGAAGATAAACCTAAGCTTAAATTAAAGAAAAAAAAAACAAAACTGATGACAAAAATTTAAGAGATAAGATACCAAATCTCCAAACATTACTAGAACTAGTTAGAGAATATGTAGAAGGAGAAAAGCAATTGTTAAGCTTCGATCAAGGAGTGGATCTATTCAAAAAAATACAAGGATCAAAAGACATAATCAGCGTAACAAAATTGTACTCAGAAGACTCTTATGCACTTATAAAGTGTCTACCGGAATTACATCCATATTACATCGACAAAAGAATGAAAACCACAAGCTCCAAATTTATTAATTAAAGTTAAATTTGTATTTTTTTCTTTACCTGTATTAAATTTTTTAGGTCGCTAATGACCCTTGTGGTTTGCAGCGTAAATAAATAAAAAAAACCAAAAAGGCTATAGCTAACCCCAATGTTTTAAATATCTTTTTAAAAATAATAGAAAAATGTTGCTAAGTTTCAGATTTTTATTTATAATATTTAATGAAGCGTGACTGAAAGGGTTAAATCAAAATTTAGATACGTCCAATTTTTGTTTGACACAATCACCATTGATATACACTAGTAAAAAATCTCCTCCGACTTTGACCGTTTCAATGATATGAAATTACGATATTACTGGAATACTTTCGCGTTTTCATGAAAAGGACATGCGAAAGGCGGGTAGCGGGGCCAAGGGAGGAAGCCGCTTTTTCCATGGGTATATTCCAACGACTTAACGGTTAAGAGAGAGCCTTTATTGAATCCAGGCGCCTCCAGTCTGGGCATTCTTCGAATACTTCTTCCGGCAATAAGCATTTGCGGACTACAAATGACTTCGACGGAAGCTGTATTGGCAGGTATGTCTTCGGAGTCGCGAAGGACGAGGGACGCCTCAATTAAACGGCGTCGTGGATGCATACACACCTGTAGATGTGCACGCCGGGGCGGGCTTATAACTATCGGCGGGTTTCTAATGGATTATTCAACACTTGTGTTGGAAATTAATATACGACGGCTCTTCTTAAATAGCTTAACTTGCAAATATTTGAATTCTTTAAAAAAATTTAATATTATCCATGTTATTGTGCAATTCAATCTTATTGTTATCATCAGAAAAGAAGTTTTTGTCGTAGTCAATGAAATAAAATAAGAAATATGATATATGATCTTTGTTAACTACAAAGTTTTTTTAAAATTCTATGCACTTTTAAATTAAAACAATTAGTATTTTAAGAAATGATGGAAATCTTATAAGGTAACTGAATACAATATGCCCATGTTAAGGGAATTTTGAATTTATTGCTACAAAAATATATTTTTCATATATTTTTTAACACTATACCAATGTTTAGGTGTTTAAACATCGCTAGTTTTTTTATTGTTTGGCAATTATTTTTTTTTCATATCGAATTTTTTTTTTAAACCCCTCAATCTGGGCATATTGCCAACCCTGAAGGTAATATGCCCAGTCGAGTGAAGGTAATATGCGCTTACCTAAAACACTAAATGATGTGGAAATAAATATTAAAAAACATCATATACTTACAAAATCTTAAATCTTATATTTATTGACACTATAAAAAACATTTAACCAAACAAAGATATTAAACAATCCTTTTTGTAAAAACTAAAATGTCAAAATAAAGAATTTTTAACTGAAATAACTTAAAATTAAGGAACATTATTGTGGGGTACAATCAGGACAGGTAAAGGATTCCTTATCGAATTTTGTCAGCCCTACACATTCTTCATGAACGTACTGTACACATATAAAGCATAGTCGCATGTCTTTTATTTCAGCTTTGTCGCAAATTTTGCAAAACCATTTTGCTACGTCTTCTGATTTTTTGTTTTTCTTTACCAAACAACCTGGTAGAGTTTGTTTCGTGCCTTTATTTATATCTGTTCGTGGACCTGTGCTAGTGGTAGAAAATACATTTTTTTTTACCACTATAGCTCTGCTATTTATTGCCTTCTTTCTATTTTGTGTATTTTTTTTCTCAATTTTTGCCGGAGTCTCAAGCATTTCCGTAAACGATGTGTCCAAAGTTTTGCCCTGGCAAGTTTTTATTTCTTCAGTATTACTTTTTTCTTCTCGAAGATTGTTATTCTCTTTGTTATAAACCTCCAAATCATTTTTTTCGGAATTCATAAGGAAAGTTTCCTTTTTTTATGAAACTGATTTATTGCCAATTCAAGACGAAGGCTGTCTTCTGATTCCGAAATATAACTGCCAGAACTCTCACTTGATGAAGTTTGTGTTTTAGACTTCTTTTTCATGTGAATTGGCGTCTTTTGTTATTGTGGCAAACAGTTTTGTTGGGAAGAGCTTTTTGAATAGCCTGCAGTTGGTGGTGGAGTTTTCTGGCACAGATTAATGGCTCCGCTATCACTATCACTTGATGATGATTCAGTTCTAGGTTTCTTTTTTTTTTGAATCTAGGGTCTTTTGATATTTTGGTACACTTTTTTGTTGAGAAGAATTATATGAACAGCCTGGAGTAGGAGATGGTGTTTTCTGGCGTACATTAATGGGACTATCACTTGATGATGTTTCAGTTCTAGATTTCTTTTTTTTGTGATCTTGGGTCTTTTGATAGTTTGGTATCCTTTTTGTTGAGAGGAGTTATATGAACAGCCTGAAGTAGGAGATGGTGTTTTCTGGCGTACATTAATGGGAGTGGGATCAATTTTCTCAATTTCTTATAAAATACTTGGGGCAAAAGCAACTTCAGGTATATGCATCGGGGTTATAAGGAAATATTCCTGGTGCAGCAAAGCCTGATTTAATGTTAGAAGGTGTCAATGCCTTGTCCCACACTATCGAAAATATTTCCCAAATCGCTGCTTTGTTAAAGCACGTTTTTTGTATTTGGTCCAATACAACAACACTTCGTTCGTCCCAGTGGTGTTCAAAGGAACGAAACACAGCTTTGTCCATCGGCTGGAGTTCATGAGTTGTGTTGCTAGGCAAACACAGAAGGGTTATTTGATATTTCTCGGCAGCTTCGACAATTGAAATATCTAAGTGACATGAGGCTCCATCAAATATTAAAAGACACTTTCCGATAGTTTCCACATTCATACTGCCTTTAGGGGTCATCAACGCCAACGTGCCATGAGGCAAATTATGTTTCCATTCGGGCTTCATGCGCCGTCCTTTAAACAAAACGGCAGGAGGAATAGCGGTACCATTGGCGTTAGCACAGCTAACAATAGTTACATTTTCCCCATGTTCCGGAGCAACCAAATGTACGCGTTTCGCGCCTTTCTTTGCTAGAACGGTCTGTTGATGATGCAGACTGAGTCTGCAGCCTTTCTCGTCCACATTGTAAATTCTTTCAGGTTTGTCGATTAAATCTAATTCTTGAAGTACAACCCCTTAATTTGTCAAAATAGTCTTTTACTATGAACTTGTTCAATTTTTGAGCCCGAGCAGGATTCATGTTTTGTGCTTTCCTTATCGATATTTCAGGGTGTCTTTGCAAAAATCCTTTTAACCAATAACGTCCAGCCATTTCGGTTCTTTGTGAAAAAAGTGTGGCAAATTGTTTTGTTCACAATAAGTAAACACACATTTTTTTAAAGTTTTATTGCTGAGGGGATACCCTACTTCTGCCAATCTAACAATTCGTCGAGACAATTCGTTTTCTTGATCTATATTCCAAATAGTCTTTCTCCCCATTTTTGCCTTTTTGATACTATTTTTTTCTACATAGCGTTTCAAAGTGCGTCTAGAAATATTATACCTTTGACTTGCCGCATTGTATGACATTCCATTCATTACTGCTGCAATTGCGGATTCTAGCTGTTGATTGCTCCATTGCGACCGTATTTCCTTATTTCTGATACGAGGCATGTTATCTAAAACAAAAAAAATCAATAAATTATACTGTTATAATTAGCTGGCAATATGCCCAATTGAGCAAATTGTCAGCATACACTATGGGCATATTGTTGACACATGATGATTAATACATTTTCTTAAATTATAAAAACATTTTGAATAATAATATATTTTATTTTTACTTACATTTTAAGTACTCTATGGCAGACTAAAATCACTTAATGTCGTAGACATATTAAAACGTTTAAGTGCAAAACAGAGGTGAAAACTGACGTCAATTTTTATAAACACGCTCTTAAAAACCACGTACAACTTGACTGCACCACGGCAAGCTCACAACTAACCTTGAGGTCGGTCACGGGCTTAGTTATATTAGGCGTTCAGTGTGTCCAGCGCCTCCTTCCCCGAATATCAAATATTAAAGCAAAACATGGAAATGGGCATATTACCATCATGAGCATATTGTATTCAGGTACCTTATAGAGATTCACGACTTTACTTAATTTTCAAACTACTTGACTTGACTTGAAATCAAGACAAGCTCAAGTCAAGTATTATTTTTTGAAATTCAAGTCAAGTCAAGTAGTTACACATCAATTACTTGACAAACTCAACACGTCCATCAAGACTACTTGATTTTTCTTGAAAGAAACTGCCAAAACGCAATAACAATAAAAAATACGGATGTAACTTTTATTTAAAAAACATCTATAAAAATTAAAAACTCAAAAAATGTAATGTTGCATAATTAAAATGCTAAATAAAATAACAAAACGAAATATTCTAAATTCTGGTAATAAAGCAACAAAAAATAAAATAAACAATAAAAAAATCACCAAAAATGGAGTGGTAACTATCTGAAATAAATCTTTAATGTCTTCATTTGCCATCCACGATTTCAGACACATAAGCTTCTCACGGAGTTATCGCCCAATCGGTTTCTTTGTTTGGTAAGGGTTAGGGCAGCTCTAGAAAACTGCCTTTCGACTGGAGCTGAAGACGCTTGCGTTGATAAAAAATCTTTGGCCATTGTGGCAAGGTTTGGAAAAATGGATTCTTGCCTCTTCCACCATTCTAAAATATTTTTAGTACTGTCAGTTTGTGGGTCAGAAATATATTTGTCGATTTCGTAACGCCAGGCCATATCGTCGTCTGCGTCTGCATTATGGAGAGATTTTCTACTAAACAAACTTAGTAGATTGATTTCAAACTTTTCGATTAACCTAGTTTTTGAAGATGAAGATGGTGCTACTGGAACAGATAATTCAGCAGAGTGTTCAGACATTGGCAGAGAGTCAGCCTTAAAATACTGTGCTTTAAAAATATCTTCAAAATATTTAACTGCTTCTAGCTGCAACTTTTTTCCCAATTTGTTTTGGAGAATGTTTTCACTTTATGTCGGGGGTCTTAAATTAAGACAATACAGTACATCCAGTTGGTTCTCTTATAATGTTAATGATTTTGTCCCTTGCCGCTTGAATGCTATTTATGATCTTTTCATCGGTTTTTTCTCGATCAGGTTTATTTTCAAGTTCCATAGCCCACGATTCTAGTCTATCCAACATCACATTGGTGCCAATTATTACCATAAGCAGAGTAACATATGATTCACCTTCTAAAATTAGGGAAATGCTTTTAAAAATATTAAGATACTGGCAAATTCGATCAATTAACGATTATTCTGTGTCGGTTGGCTTCAAAGTTTTTAGAGTTTCTACATTATCACAAAGGATATTAAGTGCTTTCTGCATATTTAGACTCCATCTCAACATGTCGAACGTGGAATTCTACCTTGTTATGACATTAAGTTTTAGCATAGTAAATTTTAGGTTTAAGGTGGTGCAAAATTTTTCAAAATCCTAACGTAAGTGTTCAGAGTTTTTTAATTTTTTTAGCAAGGGAATGGATTTTTCTTACAGAGGAGGGCGAAACTTGGCTGTTAATTCTGTCATTCTGTGTGCAAAACATACCAAGTGGGATATTTTTAATATCAAGTAGTTTGATTTTTACTTGATATCAAGTTAAGTAATTCAGTCCGTAAATCAAGTCAAGTCAAATATCAAATTATCAAAAGCTTGAATTTTCAGGTCAAGTCAAGTATTTAAGAAAAATTTAAGCACTTGGCTTGATGAATCCCTAAATATACAATTTAAAATTTACATAGAATCATTAACCTTAGTAGTACAGTCACTGAATGTTTTCACTGAAAATTGGTGAGTAGTAGAAAAAACCTTAAGAAACAAAAGGTACATGGTGTCAACTTGCGCTTTTACTGTGGGTGGATGCCACATCTTCTCGGGGGTGTAGATTAATTTATTAAAAATATCTTTTTAAAAAAATATTTTTTTTAATTATTGAGTTAATGCCTTGACAACTAAGATCATGGCATGGTACAGTCAGGTACCTAGTGTGTAGTGTGTGTGTGTGTGTGTGTGTGTGTGTGTGTGTAGAGTGATTGTCTTGATACTTAGCAAAGTCGACGTCATTGTCTTTGCTAAGAGACGCTAATTGTATCCGAACGTCTGCGGTCCCTCCGGTGTGTACCGATCACACAAGGATAGAAATTATTTTCATTTATTAATTTTTAATAAACAAAAATTTCTCCACCCAGATAAGATTCGAACTCACGACCTTTAGGTTTAAAGGTAGGCGCTCTTACCACTGAGCCACAGGGTTATTATTATTTTTTTTGAGTTGTTAAAGATCAAAGATTTTGATTTTTTCGTGAAAAAAATGCATGTTTTAAAGCGGTTTTTCATACCTAACTCAAAAAGTTTTTATAAAAATGCTGTCATTATTAAAATTACAGCTGATAAAAATTGAATAAATTCCTTGCTTGAAAAACCTTTTAGTATTAATTCAAAGTGAGTTATAAGTAATTAAATGTACTTTTTTTTTCGGCGCGTACCCAAATCTGAATATTCAAGCTTAAAAAACGGGAAAACAATGCATTTTATAAATATACTTATTAAATAATTTTCAAAGTACTTCGAAATACAGTTGATCGCATCAAAATTAAGCAAGTTATGATAAAAATAAGAGAACCCTTTCGAATTTTTTTAGAAAAAGTGAAAAATAAAACATACGCCATTTTCACAAAAATTAAAACTTATAGTAATCAATTACATTCCAATTACATTGGGACAAAAAGGTATGCACTAAATATACCCATTTGTAATGACCAGATTGAGGACATAGAAATAAAACCAGTACAGCTGATCAAACCTTTTCTTTTCCTAACCCGAAAATCTAAATGATTACTTTGTTAATGTGAGTAAAAATATAACCTCAACTATTTCGCCACATCAAGATCCAGTTTCCTATCTCTCTAATTCAAAAAACATTGCTGATACCTTCTTTTTAAGACCAGTTGATAAGACGGAACTCATTTCAACAATTCGTAGTATAAAAAGCACATCGTCCTGTAGTACAGATGGATTATCTATTAAAATTTTCTCAAATCTACCGCATAATGTTTTGGACGTCATGGTCTCGCTAGTAAATGATTCCCTTGAAAAAGGTACATTCCCTAACTGCCTAAAGACTGCCATCGTCATTCCTCTTCATAAAGGTGGAGAAAAATCTGATGCCTCCAACTATAGACCTATTGCCTTGTTACCAGCACTATCAAAAATTATTGAAAGACTTATAAAAGTTCGACTTATGCCCTTTCTCCTTAAATATAATATTTTATCGCAAAATCAGTTCGGCTTTTTGTCTAATAAATGCACTAGTGATGCCATATTTTCTGTGTTACATGATGTATATCTATCACTAAACAGTAACCTCTCCTCCGCCACCGTTTTCTGCGACTATTCCAAAGCCTTTGACTGCGTAAATCACGACATTCTATTAAAAAAATTAACTTTCTATGGAATTCGGGGTGTGTCTTTGAACTGGTTCAAAACTTACTTGGTAGGTAGGAAACAATTGGTTAGAATAAATGACACCGACTCTAGTTGTAAAGATATTGAGTGTGGAGTACCGCAAGGTTCAGTATTAGGTCCCATTCTTTTTTTACTTTTCATTAATGACATCACTTACTTGAAAATTAAAGGGAAAATTTTTCTATTTGCTGATGATACCAGTATTACATGGAGCAGCTCTGATATTTCAACGCTTCATTCAATTATAACCGATGATTTACTTATAATCAAGGCTTGGTCAGACTCCAACTTACTTAGCTTTAACGTGGATAAGACTGTAGCATTATCTTATAAAGGAGTCATGCAACCCTTGCTTTTGAATGAGAGCCAAATCAATATCGTAAATTCCGTAAAATTTCTAGGTATTCTCATTGACAGTGATCTCAAATGGTCCTTGCATACTGACTCCTTAAGGAAGAAAACTAGCCTCAGCTTGCTTTGCAATAAGATCTGTTTCGAAGGAACTAAATTTATCTTCTGCCAAAATGGCATATTTCTCATTGTTCGAGTCCCATCTTCGATATGGGCTTCCATTTTGGGGTTCTAGTACAGCGGCCCCATTTGATACTATTTTTAAGTTGCAAAAAAGAGCAATCCGTTATCTATTTGGTCTCAAACAAACAACTCATTGCAAGACTTACTTCAAAAATCACGGAATTTTGACGCTTCCCTCTTTATTTATTTTGGAAACGGTTTGTTTGATTCGAAAGCATCTAAACATTTTTCCCGATAGACCTGACCATGGCTACTCCATTAGAAATTCGGATTGTAACGTTTATTTGCCGATCCCGTCCACTCAGCTAGTAAAGAATTCTATTCTATATCGTGCAAAGAAACTTTATAATCACCTTCCAAGAGAAATTAAATCCGCAACATCCTTCATTAAGTTTCGTAAGGTGACAAAAATCTATCTCTCAGAAAGACCATATTACTCAGTTGACGAGTTTCTTAATGTATAACAAAGAAACAAAATTAGTATTGTTTATAATTACATTTGGGTGTCTCAAGCAGTGGCTACAATTTGTCTCATTTGTTGTTGTTTGTACAAATTATGTAGGTTATACAATAATTTTACTAATTTAAAATTGTGTTATTTTGTTTTTTACTATATTGTTTTTGTTTTATACTTTTTGTATTATTTGACTGATTTATTTTTTAGCTTTGTCCATAAAATTGTTCAATAATTTTCAGTGACAATAAAGCATATTTCTATTCTATCCTATAGATAGGATAGAAAGCAGCATGTACTTGTATCTCGTTGACCAAAAAGAAGTGGTAAATGCAATTACAATCTTTAAAACACAAAAAATCTCCTGACTGGGATGGGATCAAGACAGAAACCATCAGACAAATTAAGGAAGAAATTATTACTCCTGTAACTTTTCTCATTAATGCATATTTTCAGGATGGTTGTTTTCCAGAATGTCTGAAAATAGACAAAGTCAAACCTCTGTTTAAAAAAGGAAATAAAGAAGACGTGAATAATTACAGACCAGTATCTTTGTTGTCTGTTTTTTCCAAAATATTTAAAAAAAATTTTAAAAATAGATTAGTGAGTTTTTTGGATAGGTTTAGTATAATATCGGATTGTCAATACGGTTTTAGAGAAAGAAAATCTACACAAGATGCTATTTGTAAACTAACATCACAAATATCAGAAGCTTTTGAGTCTAATAAACGTAGTTTATGCATATTTGTCGATCTCTCTAAGGCGTTTGACACGATATCTCACGGGATCTTGTTAGAGAAACTTGAGAAGTATGGTCTGACAGGAAGCGTTTTGACGTTACTAAAAAGTTACTTAACAGATAGAAAACAATTTGTAGAAATTGATGGTGTCGAAAGTGATCCTGAAGTAATTAATTTATGGCGTACCGCAAGGGACCGTTTTAGGCCCTCTACTCTTTACACTTCATGTTAATGACATGCTTAAACTAAAAACTGATGGAAACATAATAAGCTTTGCTGATGACACCGCAATTTTTTATAAGGCCGATAATTGGGAAGATCTTAAAACTATAGTTGAACAAGACTTCAAGGTTATAAAAACATGGTTGCAAATAAACAAACTCACAATAAATTACGAAAAAACTCTATATATATACATGTCAGTTTCTTACTAACCAAACAATCAAGCAACTTGGGCAGCTTCGACTGATTACAGACACCTCAATAGTTTGATATATCGTTCCATGCACCCGATTTAAAAATCGGCTTTAAAAAACTTTTTTTCCAGAGCCTGGGAAAGCTACCAGTACCAATTGATCTGTTACCTTTTGACAAAACCACGGTTTGGTGTAGTTCATTTCCCTCATGTTAATTTTCCGCTTTCCAATTGCTTATTCTGCTGCTTGGCTGATTTTTTGCCAAGTATCTTCTACTCCCAATTCTTGTTTAACTCGATCTCTTTTAGTTCGCTGGTAATCCTGTTCTCATAAAATTAGCATAAATATGTTTTTATTTGATAACAGGCGGTAGCTGGTTTGTCTTTATTTCTATGCGTGAAAGACAACGATGCTAGATCAAAAGTGTTTTATCTTGCCAGGTATTAATGACACATGAGTAAAGAATCATGGACTTAACTGTAGGTATCAACTGTGTTTTTATAACTAGTTCATCTTGTTTGCAAAGTTATATTTTTACTAAATAAAAGCAAAGGGTTGTGAAGGTGGTGAATTAAAATTGAAATAATAAAGGTAATATAATAAAGTTTTAGTGGATATTCAAGTTATTCTCCTCTAGTCGACTAATCCAATTACCTAAATCAACTGGCGTCCCCAAAAAACCAGCGAGAGTAGGTATATCGATAGCTTTGAAACAAAAGGGATTTCGGGGATCCGGAATCGGAGCAGAATAAGGATTCGGTATTTAAAGGCAGTGGGTCAAAAGTTTTCTCGCCCTAATGAATAAATTCGAGAGAAACGAGGCTTCTTTCAACAAGTGGCAGTGGTAGCGGCAAGCGGCATGCGTGCGCCAACCAATGGCAGGAGTCTGTGTGGGCCGGCGGGGATGATATCTTCGGCGGAGTCTCATCAAAGCCAGTCCGCGCGTGGTGAGCGGAGCCTTGCGCAAACGCGTCATTCCGCGAAGAGAAATCGCGAGGCATAGCCGGAGTCAGAGGCAACGGTCACGACGAGGCGGCCGACCTCGGCCGCCACAGCATGGGCCTCCAGTAGTGCCCCAACACTCCAACGAGGGGGCTTCTGCACTAACATACATGTAAGTAACTTTTATGGTGCATGGATTTGTGTTTTTCTATGTGATTTTATCTGAAGCAGGCTAAATTTACTGGTAGTAAACTTTAGACGCAAGATTTGAAATTTTGGCGGGAGCACCAAAAATTGTTAGTATACACATTATAGTTGTTGCGGTTCCCTTATTTTTGCCATGTAAATAATTATTTTTACTAAAGTTTAATATATTTATCGAAAAATTTAAAATATTTGTTTCAAAACGAAAATTTTTAGTCTTTACAAAATTTATATATTTCTTTCTAGTTCAAGTATTAAGTTGTCTCAATTTTCAGGTTATTTACTATTTTAACTTATCGATATTTAGTGCTTGTTCTATCATTTTATTTTTCTTTCTTCTTATAAATTAACTTCTCCGATTTTTGAATTTGAGCTTTGAAATATTTGTTTTTGTATCACAATTCACCGAATAAATTATTTTAAAATTTACAAAATCCAAAAAGAAAGTAATTCCTGCAGCTGGCTGTATACCACGTATCAGTTACCAGCTAAAGACCGTTTGAAAAGGTTTACTCTCCGGGCGCTGAAACTCACTTAAAGCATTGGTATACCTAAAGTAAAATTTAATTAAATATTTAACATCAAATATTAATAACAATATCTTGTACAATCTTTGTTAACTTATATATTTTAAATGGTTTTTACCCCAATATTTTGGTGGCTCAGGCATGTTAACCTGCATTTTTAACCTGATGATAGAATTATTATTCCGAAAACGTTCGTGTTAATTTGACGTAGCCCTTTTAAGGGTTTTTTTAAATATACCCATTTACAAAGATTTAACCTCTTTTTTTATTTTAAAATTTATTTATCAACATTATGGCTCGTACCTTTTTTAATGATCTCAACATCATTTTTAGACAAACATTTTTTATAAATTTTTTGTCATATTTTAGATAACGCTTTTGCCTGATCGAAGTCAAATTTCGCGGTTAAATTTACGTTGAACTTTAGTTTATCATTTTTTGGCGGGAGTTCTATATACAAAAATAATACTGAATTTGGCTATATTAAAGTTGTGGACTTCAAGTTATTATTTTTATATTAGTTGAGAGTATTTTTATATAATAATTAAAACTAAATTAATTAAATGTCTTTATATTTTATGTTATAAATGTCTTTAAGTTTGTTATGAAACCATTAACACCAAAATTATTTTTTTCTTCAAATTTCAAAATTTTACTTATACAGAATGATCAGTAATCATCATCATCACTGGCTGGACAACCCTTTTTAGGTCTTGGCCTGTTCAAGGATTCTTCTCCATTCTGACCTGTTTCGTGCTTTTTTTTCCAGTTTTTAATTTTTAATGTTGTTATATCATTTTCTATTTGTTCTACGTATCTCAGCTTCGGTCTTCCTCTTGTTCTTTTTCCTACTGGCACTTGTTTGAATATTTTGTTTGGTATTTCGCCATCTTCCATTCTTTCCACATGTCCAATCCAACGTAGCCTTCCTATTTTAATGAATGTTATGATATCCGGATCCTGGTATATGTTGTATAGTTCAAAGTTATACCTTCTCCGCCAAATCCCGTTTTCTTTTGTGCCCTTATATATGTGTCGCAAGATTTTTCTTTCAAAGGTGGCTAATAACGTTTCCTCCCTTTTAGAGAGTGTCCAGGTTTCTGAACCGTATGTGTGTTTTGTATATTTGGCATTTTGTTTTTCTAGAGACGTTATCTGATCTTAGTTGCCTAATTAAGCCATGGTAACATTTATTGGCAATAAATATTCTCCTCTTCACTTCCTCTGCAACGTTGTTATCAGACGTAACTAGGGATCCTAAGTATGTAAAGTTTTTTTACCGCCTCAATGTTGTATTCTCCTATTGTTAAAGTTGGCAGCTGCCTTATTTGTGCGTTTTTATTTGCAGGTATATATTTTGTTTTTGTCTGATTGATTTTAATACCACTATTTTTTGCAGCTCGTTCTATTTGAGTGAATGCCTCTATCATTTCTCTTCTTGATCTTGCGATTATGTCAACATCATCTGCAAATGCTAGTACTTGCACGCTTTTATTAATTAGATCAGTATGATCTGTAATATTGTTCCTAAAATGGAAATTTTCATGACTTGTTTTATAAATTTGCTTTTTTAAATTTGGACCTATCCTATAAATAGATCACTTGGCGTTTATCTTATCATTATCGCATTTATGTATGATTTTTTTTAAACGCATACTTACAATCTACTAATAAACAGTACATTGAGTGAATGTGATGACAATATTGACTTCATTTGTGTACCTTTCAGCAACAGTTCTCCATTTTTACCTATGTAACCAGGTTTTCTAACTAAGTCCTTTTCAGTCTTCATTCCTTCATTTTTGGCTGACACAATTCACTGCTAATTTGTCTGTGGTGCGTTGAATTAAGAATTTTGGCCTTGTTGGTTTGAAGTCATATGACATATTTTATGGTTGGTGCTCCTAGGTCATTGTGGATGGTTGCATTGCTCACATACCAATGGTTGTTAGCAATATTACGCAATATTTTGATTGGAAGATCTGCAAAGGCTTGCTACAGCCCCAGCGTTCCACGCCGTAAGTCATACTGGTTTTAGTTTACGTAACCAATTCATTTGTTTTAATTCTTTATAAAGCTGAGTTTTTTGGTGTTAATGTGTCTTTCAAAAAAGCTTTTGGTCCCAATGCAATCCAAGGTATTTCACCACGTCTCTAGCAGGAATGGAAGCTTTTCCCATTTGGAAGCAGAGTTTTTTTGGTGTTAATGTATTGCTTCCAGGAGAGCTTTCGGTCCAATACAATTCAAAATATTTTACAACTACTCTAGCAGAAATGGAAGCTTTTTTCATTTGAAAGTAGAGTTTTATTGGTGTTAATGTGTTGCAGGAGAGATTTCGGTCCCAATGCAACCCAAGATATTTCACAACGTCTCTAGCAGGAATGGAAGCTTTTTTCATTTGAAAGTAGAGTTTTATTGGTGTTAATGTGTTGCAGGAGAGATTTTGGTCCCAATGAAACCCAAGTTATTTCACAACTTTTCTAGCCTGAATGAAAGCATTGTTTAAACTAACTTTTGGACAAGTACGTCTTCTTGTTGTAAATATGACTTGGGTTGATTTTTTGTTATTGTCTTTAATTTTCCATTTTGTCAACAAATTCTCTAATATATGCAAGTAATTTTGCAGCTTTTCAGATGCTATATCTGAAAATTTGGTTGAAAAATCATTATTTATTTTTACTTGGAACAAACATTCGTTGATATAGGACTTCAGGATAATATACATATCACTAGGCAATAAAGGTTTTTATTTATATAACAAACCGATATGCCACACTTTTTTAAAAGCCAGCTGAATATTGAGACATACTGGGACACACGTTGTCTTTCGTTCCAATCTTTTTTTGATTTTATTTACTATTCTATGACACTGTTAGATTGTTGAATATTTTTGACGAAAACCAAACTGATGTTTGGGTATTATGTTCTCGAGTGATACAATTTTACTTACTTTATTTAGCAGAATTCTTTCAAATATCTTGGACATCAAGGGCCTTGTCGGACGATAGGAAAAAGGTTCTCTAGGCAATTTATTTGGCTTTTCATCATTATAATATGAGCATATTTCCACTGGATTGGAAAAATGGCTTAAGCTCAGCATTTTATTGTAGATAATAGTAAGCATGAGAACTGCTTTTCTGGGTAGATGTTCTAGGATTTTTTCATCAATTAAATCGTATCCTGGAAGTTTGTGACAGTTGGTAGTCATTCTTATATTCAGCGAACCTCGAATGAAGAGAATGCTTTTACTGGAGGTAATAGTTGGAGACACGATGCAACTAGATATTTACCAACTACATCATCATTTATGTTTTAACCTGAATTTGGAGTACAAATATTGTCTAAATATTCTACAAATACATAAGCGTTTTCATTGTCAGTCTGCTCCCAACATCTATCAGGTTTTCTTATTAGAGGCATTGGAAGTGTGGGTTTCCTGAATTTTTAAGTTGCTTTTTAAATAAAGTAATCATTTGAAGAGGGGTTGTTAATTTATGTATGAATGAGTTAAAACTAGTTATGAGAATTAACATATTTATTTGCGTGTAATAAAAATAAGTTATAAATACTCTATTAAATATTCCATAAAACAGTTTTTACACAACTTTACATTACAACTTTCACAATATCTTAGTGGTTTGGCTTTACAATTTTCACGTTTCTTCATAAATTGTACTTGTTCATCGAATTTTATGTCTGTAAATACTTACTTTGTATGTTTTTCTTCTCGAAGTTTTCACTATACTTCTTGTACCATTTGTAACATTTGAATTATTTTTAGAGAAGGCATGAACTCAATAATGCCATATCAATCAGTCATGTAAATATTGGTTAATATTACGTCGTAGCTCTGATTTTAGTGGCTTATTTTTCAATAAACCAGTAGTGTTGATTCGTGCTTCTCCAACTTGCAGTTAGGAATTAAATGGTTTCCTTTGAGCTTGTGATTCCATCTACTAGCTAGTAAGAGAGATTGTATATTTTTTATATTAGATGCTACAGTAACACACTTATTATAGTTTCATTCTACAAAAAGTATTTCTCTATTTACATCAAATCTAAAACTAGATAATCCACCAGCTTTTCTACCAAGAGTTTTTGTATCTTGTATTGAACAATTTGCTGATCTACTTTCCTGCTAGGTGTTTGTTGCTCAATATTTATATTTTTATAAATAAAATAATAAATATCTGTTGGTAAATAAATTATTTACAAATATCCAGTGGCTTGGAGACTCAGAAATGCAAACTAACATATCAAATACTACTCTTAATCCTAACAGGTTGACTTCCAAGCTGATTTAGTACTATTTGTCATTATATATTTGTGTACCATATTGGTACACAGCACTATTTGTCAATAGTGCTGTGTCTTTAAGTATATGGTGTACAGCAAGCTGATGTAGTCAATCATTGTCTGTACCTGTGCAGATACACGAGCTTAATATTTTCCATAAAAAGTTAATCAGTTGTCCTCTTAAACCTACTCCATCAAATAAACACATTAAAAATACGGATTAATGCAATTTAAAGAAACAATTAGTGCAAAGGTTTTTACACCAAATCGGACAAAGTGTTTACACTTTTTTCGAAGTTTGTTGTGCTTCCTTTCGTCCCTTTTTCTTAGCAATTTTCTTATAGCAATTTTGGCATCTTGCTTTTTTGTTTGTTGTCTGTAAAATGTGACGATTTATATTTTCAGAACTTACTGCTGTCTTTTTTGTTATAAGACTTTTCACCAACTTTTCTTTAAATTTCGTAATTTTCATTTTTTGTTGTCACTGAATTATACAGCTATATTGCGTTTACATCACATCAAATAGAGAACATTTGTTACAAATTGTGGAATCATTCTATGAGACATTATATAGCAACTAATCGACTCTAGATATAGTCGAATATCAACAGAGGAAGGTCCAAAATCAGGGTTCCGAAGATATTCCAGAAATCTCCTTGGACGAAATTTACAAGGCTCTAAAAAAGATGAAAAATAACAAAGCTCCGGGGGAGGACGGTGTCGTCACGGAAGTGATAAAGTTAGGAGGCTCAGTATTGATAGCCAAAATTCAAAAGCTCTTTAATCTATGCCTATGGAATCAAAATATCCCAACAAAGTGGAATAATTCAATAACTGTACTCTTACACAAGAAGGGAGATATAGCAGACCTGGAAAGATACAGACCAATCAGTCTCCTTAACCATCTTTATAAATTATATACCCGAATAATAACGAATAGATTAGAGACAAAGCTGGGATTTTTACCAACCTCGGGAACAAGCTGGTTTCCGCCCTAATTATGGCACAAACGATTACCTGCAGTGCCTAAAAACCCTAATAGAAAAAACTAACGAATTATAACCGTCCCTTGGCATTGATATTTGTAGACTTTAAAAAGGCGTTTGATACAGTGGAACTACCGTCCATCTTAAGAGCACTACAAGATTGCAGGATCGACCACAGATATTGTAATATAAATAAAAATATATATGAAAATGCCACAACAACCATAAGTCTATATTCTGCAACTAATAAAATAAAGATAAAAAGGGGAGTCAGGCAAGGTGATACCATGTCACCAAAGCTGTTTATTACCGTTCTCGAGTATGCGTTTAAAAGACTAACATGGCAACAGAAAGGAATATCCATCGATGGAGAAAGATTCAACCATCTACGTTTTGCGGACGATATCGTGCTTCTGTCAGATAATCTGGGAGAGATCAAAGACATGCTCCAAGAACTGAATGACATACTACAAGAAACTGGGCTAGAGATAAATTTTGAGAAAACCAAAATGATGACCAATATGGTTCCCAGCGAAGAGATACAGATCAATAACAACAAGGTAGAATTAATCAATAAATACACATACTTGGGTCATGAAATTAGAATAACCAGAGACAACTAAACCTGCGAGCTAAATGGACGAATCATGTTGGGATGGGCGGCATATGGACGGATGAGAGACATTTTTTAAAACAATATCCCAATTCACCTGAAAAGGAAGGCATTTAACCAATGCATCTTACCCAGTCTTGACCTACGGAGCAGAGACCTTAACTTTAACGAAAGCGACTGCCGAAAAACTGAGGGTAACACAAAGGCGAATGGAGAGATCAATGCTGGGCCTGACCTTGAAAGATCGCGTAAGAAATGAGGAGATACGCCGACGAACTGGCGTAGACGATATTATACTGCGAATCAATAAACAAAAGTGGAGGTGGGCTGGACATGTTGCTAGAATGGAAGACGGAAGATGGACGAAGAGATTATTGGAGTGGAGACCAAGAGCCGAGAATCGAAGTCGAGGCAGAACACCCACCCGATGGACCGACGACCTAAAGACAATAGAAACAAACTGGATTGCAGAAGCTAGAGATAGAGAGAACTGGAGACGTTTGGAGGAGGCCTATATCCAACAATGGATGTGAAAATTCGGCTGGATGCTGATGATTGCGTTTACTACAACTGTATTTAGGATTATCTCGAATGCAACTTTTCGATACCATTTTACGGATCTTCTAAAGCTCGATGGTAGGATGCCATCTGGTCATATAAATCAATATCAGATTTGCCGAAAATATATTCTATAATGGCACATTGCTTAGATTTTATAACAGTTCGAGTATGCACTTCTGTAACTTGATCTATGTGTTTAGTGGTTAATATCAAAACATATATTTTGGCTTACCATTTAAAAACTGTAATACCACAGTCGTTGTGACGAGTAACAACTTCGTTTGTCTTTAACTTTTTTTTACTACTTCGGATAGTGTTTGCTTCATGTTAGCACGTAGTGTCCCAACTAAATAAGTACAATTTTGAAGCAGTCTTTGCTAGTGGTACATCCGTGTACCAATTGTCAGTATATAATGTACGTCTAAAATTTAAATAAGGAGCCATTAACTCCCTAACTAATTTATCTAATACTGGGATATCGTGAACTTCTTCTTTTCCGCAGTATATTTTAAATTGCAACGTATAATATGATTCAGAACAAAGTTAAATTATTTTTTTCTTCAAACGTCAAATAATGATGACATTACTTATCTAACTTGATCGTGTCAAAGTTTGATGTCTCCGCCGGCAGCAGTTTTTTTTCCCATTTCTTTACGGCGGAGGGAAAAATGTTGTCATGGCAACAATATGAAAACATGTCACAAAACAACAATACAAATGTCATTAACAACAATTAAACATCATTTTTATTTATAGTAATATTAAAAGTACAATTAGTTAATGAGACATTTTCAAAATTGAAACCGTGCAAAAATGTTCCCGACTCTTGATACGCATTGGTAATTGTTGATGATACTGATGGTCGAGAAACAACTTTCAGCAATCATTCCCGATGTTGGCGAATCATGAGGGTTTAAAATTTTTTGAGCAATATCGTTCTTATTTCTTATTGAATCCTCTATATATCATTCGGCAACCGTGCTTGATTCCAGCCCCATGTCGTTTGAGGCATTCTAGATTTCCGCCTCCATCAATTAAAAGTGTTGCTGAAGTTCGTCGTAAAGAGTGATCCGTGTATGCGCTTGCATCGTTTAAATTTAAATAACTAGCTACTATTTGGGCTACTGCGCTGATCGAATGTATTCCCATGACGCTTCGGTAACACTTTCCATTTTGGTACTTGATAAAAAATCGGTTTTCTGTGAAATTTTCAGGCCGCAGTGATGTATACTTTTTATACAGTTTAATGTAGTTTTGACCAATTATCGTAAAAGATCTAATTTGTCGTGTTTTACTGTCTGGGATTTTGATAATTATTACATTTTCTTTATCTTCAATGTCCACAGTCTTCATTTTTACCATTTCGTCGCATCGACAGGCGCCGGTAACCCAATTAACAAACAATCTGAAATATTTTTATAATTTAGTAGAGTATACTACATGCTTTGCAATATAATTTTTTTTACCTTTAATTCTAAATACAACTTATCTGGCGCTTCAAACAAAAATTTATCAAACTCGTCTTTAGTGAAAACTTTAGACTTCTTTGCAGTATATCCTTTGCTTGTTTTTTTCAGAAAGGCACGTAACTTTAAAATTTGCTTATATCCACATTTATTCTAATAACTAACTCGGATTTTATCATAGAGTATCGTGACCACATTGTAGAAGATTTCCATTTATTTTCATTTTCCATTATATTAAAATATGCCAGTAAAACGTCTTCGGTAACTTGCCGTACTCCTCTTGTATCGCACCACTCTTGGAAGTGCTTGTACGCTAACCGATACTTTATTCCGGACTTGGAGGGCCCCAAACGTGCTACTGCATCATTAGCCGCGGACTCAATTTCGTTTAGGTTTTCCATTTTCGCACTAAATTTGCGCTTGCGGTTGCAACAACAATAAGCTGTCTTTAATAATTGCAACAACTGTCAAACAACTGTAACCAGGGAGACGCAAATCCCACCGACGACTTAATTATTTTAATTTCTAACATTCTAGACGACTGTTGATAGTTGTCACAGTTAATTTCGAGTAAAAATAGCGTATGAATTGTACTATTTATGGTTGAAAATTGCTACGTTTGAAGAAAAAATAGTATACTTTATTCGGCAAAGAAGCGACTTCTCTTGACTTGCCCTCTATTACGCGCCGAACTTCGTTCGGCGCGTAATATCGGGTGCGTTAAAAAAGTCAAGCTTCTCCGCCTCATAAAGTAATATACTATTATTCCATAACGATGCCTCTTATTTTGAATATATTGACGGAAAAAAAGCTGCCCAAAAAATAAATCGAAAGATTCATCAATACATACAAACTGGGTTAGGCAGAGAGCATATTGAAGATTTTTGTGGTCATATTAATTAAGTTTTGGACTTTATATATTATATCGCCTTCAGGTGCTTTTGAATTATCAGAGAAATGTAATATACTAAGTAAAATTTCAAATCTGTTTCTTAATATATAGTCGCTGGCTTTACTAGTCATTAAATAGTTATCATTTTTTCCAGTAATGTTAAATTAAAGGCATTTGGTAAAGCCCCATCCATAATAAGAATCTAAGAAATTTGCAGATTTCTCTATTATTAGTGAGAATCCAGTTGTTGCACTCGAGAACGACTATTAATCATTCGGAGAATTTAGCCGTTGAATAGTGTAGCGATTGGTTTTTTGAACAATCATTAAAGTAACATTATCATCCAAGATTAGGTCAAAAATATCGATTTGATTTCCATTGTGTAGTCTCGTTAATATCGGAATTTGTACCTACGTCTTCATTGTTTTGATTTTAGGTAATATTTTTAACTTTTGAGCCTGCTGGTCTGCTCCAATTAGGTACAAAGTAATCTAAAGATCAAAAAATAAAACAAGTTAATATAAATTGTCTTATAATGTTTTATAAAAGTTACCTGGCAATAGCAGTGGATTGTAAAGTTGAGAGTAATTGGAGTCTAAATACATCAAACTCGTTTTCATTTCCTATAGAAGGCGTAGGAATCTCTCTGTATAATCATAATACACATCCTGTTTCTGGGTCATCCATCTTACTGAAACCATCAGCCAACTAACAAGAGCTGATTTTTCTATAAATAGTTCAACACTGGCAAGAGCCGACCGCATCTACTTCGTACCAAATCGAGATGGACAAGTTCAATTTTTATCACATTGGCGCATATAATATATTTGTATATTGCATAACAATATTATAGAAGACTCAAAATAACACATCGACAATCAAATTTTTAAATAAAAAGCTGATTTAACAGATAATACGGTGTGGCCCCCAAGACCAATATACTGATTTTCCCAAACCAACGTATGGATTTCATCCTAACTCGAGTAATCTTTTCATGTATTAATTATTTCAATGAGTTTCATTTCAGGACATTTCAATATCCCTATTATTTCAATATCATAATATTTACTTTTCCCAAGGTTTAGCCATACGGCTTTTACTTCCTCTAATGAAAAAATTAATTTATCCCAGATACCTTTTAAAGCGGCATCAAAAGGATTGAGCTCTGGTTCGACTCTTTCCTGGTATTGTTTGGGTACTTTCGATTCTTCATTGTCTTCGTATTTAAATTTACAGATCTCTATACTTAGCGATCTGTTCATTGTATTTAACACTCAGATTATTATTGTTAAGCATTGCTATATCAATTATGTCTTTTTAATTTATTAACTAGTATAAGATCTGGTCTATTATGTACCACTGTTTGGTATGTAAGCACAGTGTTGTCCGAGTAAAGCTTTAGTTGTTTTTCTTAAGCATTTTCTCAGGAATATATTGATAATGTGGTAAATAGTTTATTTGGGGAAGTCGTCATGGAGAACTCCTATCGTCACCAATACTTTCACCCGTCACCTTGTGATGGGGTGTGCATTTTGTGAACCTTTTTCATAGGCATTATTCGCTACGATGACATGAAAGTATCAAGTCATCTTTGTTTAATGCCTTTACACCAGTAGGATAATCCTCTTATAACAGTCACATAAGTCATTTTTTTATCGATGGTATTTTTCTGTAACAAAAGTGGTTTGGGATCGGAACTTGTCTTTGAACAACATTCTGAAAAGTACTGATATCGCAGGGAAAAAAAGTCGTGAGAGCGCTTGATTGCGGAAGAGCATCGTACCAAAATTATTTCAAGATAAATTTCTTGGTAATGAAAAGAACAAAATAAACTAAATAGATTTTCTCAAACTTTTTTATCAAATGTGAGTTTTAACGTCAACCAGGCTGAATCTGGTTCTGCGCTTACTCCTATTCCTATGATTCTATAACTATCGTAGCAGAGGAGATTGACATACTTGTCTTGTTCACGGTATTGGTAAGAAAGCAGCCCCCTTTTTTAAACCTTCAAAAAAGTATAGATCGGATCAATTATATTGTCCTTTAAAGTTTATACATGGCGACGCCATGGCAGAGAAAGTTGCTGCTTCCCCAAGCATTTTTAGGATTCAACACAACATCAGCAGCTTACAAGACCAGAAAACCAAAATCCATTAAAATGTTACACAAATATCCTGAGTTATAGTCTGTACTTGGCGATGACAGGATCTGAGGGAGTTGGAGTGAGTGCTGGAAAACAGGCACTCGATAGGGAGGATGGAGAATGTTTTTGAAGCAGGCAAGGTCATGAAGGGTGTAGCGCAACTGATGATGAGTATTATCAGTTTGCATCTAGTGTTTTTTAATACTTATTTATAGAATTAATTTTGTTTATTTTTTTATATTAATAGTTATTTATTATTGAAACTCCTTTTATATATTTTTTTATACACTTTAAGACTCGGTATACACTACCAATGTAAATTCACAATATTATTAAAAGAAAGTTAAGAAACCTACCACTAACATTATAAATTCGACTGAAAAAACTTTGAATCAACTATCCAGATTTAGCCATACGGCTCAGACTCCCTCTAAGGGGAAAACTCACTCATCCCAGATACCTACGTTATCAAAAGGATTGAGCTTTAGTGAGACTCTTTCCATGTTATCGAGTCCTAGGTGACTTGTACGTCGGTCGGTGTGTCTCCCAAAAATTTTCGCACGCATCTAAACGTCGAAAGTAGCACAGCTTTCTGCATGATCTGATATAGAATTTCCTTTAGGCCTAGCTTCTTTATGTTTTCTAGGAGGATTTTCAGGATGACTCCAGTGGTAGAAAGAATAATAGGTATCGTCTGGGTACTTTCCATTCTCCATTGTCTTCTTATTTGTATTTCCAGATCTCTGTACTTGGCGATCTATTTCAGATATGTATGGCGATTAGTATTGTTTGTTCGTTAGTTTATTAACTAGCACGAGATCTGGTTTATTATGTGCTACAGTTTGGTCTGTGAGCACACTCCGATCCCAGTATAGCTTGTAGTTGTCATTCTCAAGCATACTCTCAGGGACGTATTGATAATATGGGAGATGGTTTTGTTGTAGAAGTCCCAGTTTAAAAGCAATTTCTTGATGGAGGATCTTCCCTACTGCGTCATGCCGTTTCTTATATTCAGTTACAGCAAATGTCTGGCAGCCCCCGGTAAGATGTTGGATGGTTTCTTGGGTTTGACATCCATATCGGCATTTGTTTTTCTGGACCTGAGGGTTTTTGACAAATATATTTCAGGTAATTTTTGGTTGGTATAACATGATCCTGAATGGCAAGTAATGAACCTCCTGTTTCAGGGAACATCTTTCCTGATGTTAACCAATAGTTCGACACTATATTGGCAGTGACCTCATTTGGATTTCGTCCGTGCAGAGGTTTACCCATCCAGATGCGCATTTTTTCATTCTTGGTAAGATGGTTTTTGTGCATTTCTTGTTCCCTCAGTTTGATCGGTGCTGTGTCATCTAATGCACAAATCGCGCGATGAAGAGTAGATGTCTCCGCCTGCACCTGAAAATAAGTTCTTAAATTAGTAATCTGTTTTTCTAATTGTTCGCTTATATTTATAAGTCCTCGTCCTCTTAAATACCGCGGTAATGTCGTTCTTTCTACTGTACTTCGAGGATGGTGTTTTTGTGCCTTTGTGAGGTGTGTTCGTACTTTTCGTTGAAGAGTTTCTATATCCATTTTAGTCCACTTAATAATCCCAAATAAGTAGCTAAGCGCAGAAAATGCAGAGGTGTTTAATGCCTTAAACAAGTTTTAGTATTAAGAGGTTAATTCGATTTTCATTTGTTTATGGTCAAGTTTTCGCGCTTGCTTTACTCCTAGATATTTACCTATACATGTCATTTTCGGGCTGAACTTTTCCCTTGACTATATTTAGTACACGACATTTGTCTAACCCAAAGTGCATACTGATATCATTTGAAAAAGTTTCTACAGTTTTTTAGTATTTGATCTAAATGATTTCGAGTCTAAGCCATTAGTTTCAAATCATTCATATCAAACAGATGATTAAGTTTCGCCTCTACAGTATTGTTGTTTTTAATGCTAAAACCTTCGTCAGTGTTTTTTGCTGGGATAGTGGGTTCATCGCTAGACAGAACCACAATGACTCAGCGAGTCTCCTTCGATAAGCGGCTGCAGTTAATTGCGATATTTTCCGTTTCGATATTGTTTTCCAGGTATTGGAGGTGAATTTTAGAATTTCAATCTGTCATTACATGTCTTAAGAAGGTTAGTATATTATCATCGACTTTATAATATATATTCTTAATATATCTACCAGCCATTCATGCGGCACTGAATCAAAGGCTTTCTTATAGTCAATAAAGTCAGTAAGGAGGTTTTTTGGTGTATGCCTGGTTTTATTTCAACGAATGAAAAAAATTACTAATAAACTCTACGTTATCGTTGGACATCCGATACCAATTTGTAAAAACGTTTATTTATTCCATATTGCTATACGAGAGTGGAAACATGGACTCTCGGACTTACAAGTATGAGACGTATAAAAGCCTTTGAGATGTGGGTTTTTCTAAGGATGCTGAAGATCTCTTGGACAGAGCACGTGACAACAACGAGGTGCTAAGAAGAATGGGTACTGAGAGGAGAACTCCTAAATATTGTAAAAAACAGAAAAACGAATTATCTAGGACATATTTACAGAGGAGAAAAATACAACTTCCTACGACTTATAATGGAAGGGAAAGTGGAAGGAAGAAGAGGTCCAGGAAGAAGAAAATGCTCCTGGTTGAAGAACGTAAGAGACTGGACAGGTATGGACACACATTCAATACTAAGAACTAGCTCAAGATGGAGAGCAATTTGCTGTAGTTGTAGCCAACCTTCAGTAATGGAGAAAGGCACCTTTTGTACTTTGCAACCCATGGAAACCCTAAGCGCATCCTTTCCATCCATCAACTATATTATTATTATTATTATTATATTATGCAACAATTTAATCGATTTTTTTCACGTGTTAAGCAAAAATGACGGTATTGTTTATTAAGCGGACTATTTATTGCCTTGTTACTAATATAAATAAAAAATTAATAAATCTTCGCAATATCTTTGATATAGATCGATAAAATATTCACCTGTTTGAATTTTGAAAAATTTCAATACTAAGTGTCTACTTCCGTGGCACAAAGCGCTTAAAGTTCCATTAAACACATAATGCAAAGGGGATCTTTATGGAGTGACCCGAAACCCATGCTCTTGAGCTTTATAGCGAATAAAAAAGCAATTCAGAGGAGTCACAAGTTATTAAAATAATACTCGCTTCAGTAAAATTTATAACACATGAGCGGAAATGCTGGGGAGACGATTTTGTTTGTGTTTAAAAAACTTATAAAAGGGTCGGAAAATGTATCGATATTGCAATGAGTTTTTTAAGTAAAAACAAATAGTAAGTTATTTCCAACTTAAGGTATAATTTTTAGTGTCAAATATATAGTGTCAAATATACAGAGTGAGTTTTTAAACTCTACAGAGTGAGGAAATATGCCGAATTGTACAGAGTAATTAATAATTGCGTGGTAAAGCAAACATATAACTTTTTAAATAGGACACTCTGTATATTTTCCCATATTTATAAATATTTCAATTACCGCTTTCACTTTTAATGAGCATTTTTTACAGCACAACTAGTTACTTTCTGAGATATTCTTAGTTTTTTTTAATTTCAGGAATACCTTTAATTTTTGGAATTCTAAATAACTGAGAGTTTTTTTAATGAAGAAATTTATTTAAACATTAACTAATATAAAATTATGACTCAATGCTTAACCCTAGGCGCCATTACACGCGTTTAGTCCATAATTGTTTACCCATGCCATAGGAAACGTTCCTGTAGATATGCAGGACAAGTGCGAATAAGGTCCAAACAAATAAGTATTCATGGATCAACTGAGGGCACCACATAGAGCAGCAGCTATGTCATTATTGCACTGGGGCTGTATGACCCATACAGGTCTAGTGTAAATTACTCACAGGCGACAACTATATCTTGGTTCAACCGGATGTGAGACTGCGATCAGGCTGGCAACGGGAAATCACCTGATTATCTTCCTAGAGAGCGTTATGAAATGACGACTAAGCAAGAAAATTCTATGCTCTGCAATCCGACTAGCAACCGGCACCATATCGATTACTGGTCGAATGGTGTGAAATAGGCGACCGAGCAGATGGTTGTGAACGATCAGGCAATATCCGCGTAATAGGATACTGATAGATTAAACTTAACAGTATATTGTCTATATTAGAAAATTGACTGATCAAGGAGAAGACATTGAGAGGCCACTCACTACAGTTTTCATGTCAAGAGCTAACAAATCAGGACGAAAAAGCGTAGCAATATTAATTCAAAAACGTTGGATAAAATATGTACATGAATACCTTCCAGTAAATGGTCGAATAATCTAGATATCTCTGGTAATGAAAAAGAATGGGCACAATATCGTAATTGTCGGAGTATATGCCCCAAACGAAGATGAAAATCCAGAAAGTAAAGACGATATCTACGACAATATAAATGAAATACTCTCCGAAGTTAAAGAAAACTGTAAAATCTATACTAGGAGATTTAAAACGGCAGAGTAGGGACAGAAGAAAATAGCAGAGTCGTAGGAAGATATGGAGAACAAATAAACCAATGACAACGAAATGCGTCTTAGAGATTTTTGTGAAATAATGTCTCTCAAAATTATGAATGGATTTTTTCAACATAGAGACCATACCATACAAATTTTACATGGAGACATAATCAACCTACTAGGAATAATCTGCGCTCGATAATCGACTTTGTAATCCAACGTCAAACTTCCCAGCTGAAAACAACTGACGTAAGGGTATACCGGGGATCAGAATGTGGATCCGACCATCATTTACTTATGGCCAATGTGATAGTTAAATATCGCAAAAACAATAACACTCAGGTACAGAATATAGAAAAGGGACAAAAAGTAACATCTCCTAAATATAACCTAGAAAGCTTAAAAGAAGATTCAACAAAATTTCTTTACAAATTACGACTGGCCACAAAATTACAAAATGTGGATCGAGAAAATATAACAGCGGAAGAATTATACCAACAACTTAAAAAGTACATTCATGAGGCTGCAAGTGAAGCTTTGGGGTATAAAGACAAACATGAAACAAAAAATCAAGAATGGTGGTCGGAGAATATGCAAACGTTAGTAAACAAGAAGAAAACTGCTTATCAGAAATGGATGTCAACGAGAAAGGGGGAAGATCACAAGGTATATACGAAATTAAATCGAGATGTAAAAAGAGAAGTAGTGAAAAGTAAAAATGAGATGTGGGATCGAAGATGTGCAGAGGTGGATAGGTATATGGGTGGAACAAGAGTTGGGCAAGCGTGGAAGGTGATAAAGTCTCTCCGGAGGGAAGGAAAGGAAAAATCTAACTTAAAATTAATAGATCTGAAACAGTGGAAACAGCATTATGAGGTCTTATTGACAGAGGATAGACGTGAATTCCAAGATATCGAAATGGAAGAAATATCTGAACATACACAAATAATTGAGATAACAACCGGAGAGTTAAGCGATGCCCTCAAAAGATCGAAAAACGGTAAAGCAGCAGGACCTGGAGACATCCCAATTGAGTTGGTAAAGTATGGACCAAAAATATTACACGAGATGATGGTTAAACTATTTAATAAATGCTTGAGAGGACAAAATATCCCTGATGATTGGAATGTTGGATACATCAACTCAATATACAAAAAAGGGGATAAACGCAATTGCTCTAATTATAGAGGAATAACTGTTACTAGCTCAGTTGGGAGGTTGTACGGTCGACTAATAAAAAAACGAATTGAATCAGAGTATGAAGACATAGAGGAACAAAATGGATTTCGGGCAGGAAGATCGTGCATTGATAAATATATTCGTTCTGCAGCAGGTAATCGAAAAACGGAAGGCAAGGAATCTATCTACCACCTATTGTTTGTAGATTTAGAGAAGGCATATGATACGGTACCTTTGAAAAAACTATTTATTGACGAAAGTAGGTCTCAGTAGAGAGTATGTGGATGCTATCGCAAATATATACAAAATATGCAAGAAGTGTCGTTAAAGAAGGAAACTTTATATCTGAATCATTTCCAATAACCAAGGGGCTTAAACAAGGATGTTGTCTGTCTCCGACCCTGTTTAAAATATATATTTAATCATCGCTAGAGCAGTGGAGAAAACAAGTATCCGGAATGGGAATAGACATAGGCGGTGGTGAATGTCTAACAGCTATATTTTTCGCAGATGATCAGGTAGTCGTAGCGAATGACGAGGAAGACATCGACTACATGTTTAGAAAACTAAAGAAAGAATATGAAGAATGGGGCCTCAATATGAATATGGAGAAGAAATGGATGGACAGACAAAGAATAGAAGTAGTAGAAATGGATTTTCTAAGGAGAGCGTGTGGTATATCCAAAAAAGATCACATCAGGAATGAAGATATTAGAAGGAGGACAAATACTGTATATTCCAGTGTAGATAGAATTGAAACGAGACAACTAGTGTGGTATGGTCACGTGAAACGAATGAATGAAGATAGATGGCCAAAGAAAGCTTTAAATTACATACCACAACAAAGAAGAAAAAGGGGAAGGCCTTTAGTTGCCTGGGAAGAAAATGTACGGCACATAATGAGAGATAGAGCCATCAGAGAAGACGAATGGATGGACTGAAAACGATGGCGGTCGAAATGCGAGAAACGGCAGAGGCTGTAGGAACCTCGCTTATATTAATATATATTATATATATATTATATATATATATATATATATATATAATATATATATATATATATATATCTAAACGCTAAACCAGCCAAAATGCATATTAAACAGGTATATATGCCAACATCCAAAACGGCAGAAGATACAGTAGAAGAAACATATCACCTGATACATGAAACAATCTCTTACATTTCCAAAAAACAACCAATATTGATAATCGGAGATTGAAATGCAAAAATTGGAGAAAAAACTATAATAGATAACCATTTGAAAGAAACAATAGGTAAGCATGGCTTGGGCGAGCGAAATGAACGAGGTGAGCGACTTCTTCAATTTGCCATCGGTATGGATCTTAGTATAGAAAACACAATGTTTATATATGGAGGTCTTCGCCTGGAGAACGATGCAAGAATCAAATAGAATTTATCTTTTCATTAAACGATGGAGGAACTCAATAATCAACGTGAAGACAAAACCAGCTGCAGACTGTGATTCCGACTACAAAATGTTACAAGCAGACTTTCGAATTAAGTTACACAGTAAAATAACCACAAATAAAAAAAATTGATGTCAAAACACCCGGAAAAGGTTAGAAAAGCATTAGCAGAAGCTGATCTACCAGTAACTACCGGAGATCCGGACAAAACGTCGATCTTGAAACAAAAGAAATGAATTACTAAAGCCATCAACAATACTAATCCCAAAGGTAAAACAGCTAGGAAAAAACATTAGATGACTGAAGAGACTCTCAATCTTGTAGAAGAAAGACGAAAACTTGGAAACGACACTTGATGTGCAGTTTTCCAACTTTTTCAATCAGGTTGTTTCATCAAATCAAGTGTTTCATTCAAGACAAAAGAAAATAGTGATATGTACCATAAATACGACTATAAAAAACTTGTGCAGAAGGGACAAACAATAATACAGAGACAAGAAGTTATGAAAAAGAACCTCAAATATTGAAACCAAATTCAATTAAAAGCTAAAATCAAAAGCAGGGAAGATAAAATAACAGCTGAAACACTCAAAGAAATAGGAGAATTAGGGACGAAAGTAATGCTTAGAATTTGCAATGAAATCTGGAATACCGGAAAGTGGCCAAATGACTGGATGAAACTCGCGTTTATTCCCATATATAAAAAAGGTTCAACGATAGATTGCAGTAATTACTGTAGAGTAGCATTGATATTACACGCGAGCAAAGTAGGTACTCCTAACTATAATTAATGACAGACGAAAATCAATTCTTTTAACACAAATTTACCAAGAACAATGCGGATTCGTCCCAGGTAGAGGAACAAGAGAACATATTCTTAATATTGGTCAAATTATCGAAAAATCTTGAGAGTTTAACATATAAACATATTTATGCATTGTGGACTATTCCAAGGCCTTCAATGTGGTAAAATGGGATCAAATTAAAATATGGATTTCGACAGGGATGCATAATATACCCTATTCTAGTCAATACATATAGTGAACATATTATGCGTCAAGTTTATGAGGAAGGGCAAAATGGAGCAACGATAGGAGGAAGAAAAATCAAAAACCTATATTATGCTAATGGCACTGTTATATTGGCGTCACCACCAGAAGAACTGAAACAAATTATGAATAGGCTAGGCGCGGTGAGTACGGAATATGGTTTGAAAATAAATATGCAAAAAACCTAAGTGATGATCATCGATATAATCAGAAACAACTAGGCAGAGATAAGAATCATGGCAGGTTACGAAGTAGTTAGACGATTATTTTACTTAGGCATCGTTATTACTAACAATGGAGAATGCGAAGAAACTGACCTCACAAAAAATACAAAATTATTCCTTGTTCGAGCATTGATATTTTCTATCGTTACCTATGCTTCAGAAACTTGGACAATAAAAAGGCCGATTCAAAGCGTATAATAGCATTTGAATTGTGGGTGTACCGTAGAATGTTGCGCATACCATGGACCGCTCATCGTACAAATAACTCAATTCTAGCAGAACTTAACATAAGAACTAAACTCATCACAGCTATCAACCAAAATATACTGATATATTTTAAACATATAACTAGAAGAAGAGAAGGCGTGGAAGGAATGATAGTTGAAGGTGAATGGAATTGAAATGAATGAAAGTAGCGGGTAAAACATCCAGAGGAAGATCTCCAGTGCGATGGTCGGACCAAATAAAGGAGATGACTGGTTACTTATTCTCCGAAGAAAAACAACACGCACAGGAAAAAAAATAATTGGACAGAAACAGTCAAACAATTACATGACACCACTACATCCTTATGAACGAGAAAAGATTAAGGGAAGGTTAGATTAGTTAGATTATGTGAGGTCGTTAAGGCCATGCGGCCTCTCCGCACTTCGACCTATCGAGATCTTTTGTGCATACTTTAATCCAGTTAAACTCGAGAATGCCAATACTTCTAATGAAGTTGATTAGCTACCTAGGTGACTTGTTTCCTACGTCAGAGGACGCCAAACTAACCTCCCCTAGGAGGTTTTAGTCGTTTGCACAACAGTGCTACGCAGTTGCATAGTATATGTTCTGCCGTTTCTTTTTCAATGTGACAGAAACGACAGTTCTCACTATCTGATTTGGCCATCTTCTTAAGATGATATTTCAGAGGGTACTGACCAGTGAGAAGGCCAGTGACCATTTTGATATCTTTTTTACTCATTTCGAAAAGGCGGTTTATTGCAATAGGCGACACTTTTATGAGCCTTTTTGCTTGCCTTTGTCCTGGTGTGTTAGACCAATATGATCTTAGTTGATTGAGTTCCCAAGTACGGAGTTCCTTTCTGATGTGGCTTTTCGATAGTCCACAGAAGAATTCCGGACCCTGGAATGGGGTATTAGCTCCTTCTTTTGCGAGGCTGTCGGTTTTCTCATTTTCTGCAATTCCCTTGTGACCTGGCATTCACAATTGAGAGATTGTTTACAGTCCCAAATCAACTTTGACTCACATATAAATGACTTTAGAGCCTTTAAAGCGGCTTGGCTGTCTGATTAAATAAAGACTTTTTCCCTACGGGTGTCTCGGTTAAGACATTATCCGTATACCATACGAGTGAATATTCTTCTACTTTTGGTTTAATTTCTTCACCCATTTGGTGGTTTTTTATGACCACTTCAAAGGGTATTTCAAAGTCGAATTTGACTTGCATAGCATCTGTTGGCATCTCCTTACAATGGAGTTTCTTCTAAGATTTTCAGGTGACCAACTAGATCTCCAGGTTTCATTATTTGTGTCTGTCGCAGTTTTAAGGCGGTAGTTACTGCCTTTCTTCTTATGCAGAACTTCAAGGGAGGAAAAACAAAGGAGAAGGTACTTAATTATTTATGTTTTACAAATTGCCAAAATATGTTTGTTGAGCAAATTATTTTAAGCAAGCTAATTTTGTTATTTATTTTTTGAATATCGCTATTTTTAATCCATATCACCTACAACACGCTGTAGTATTTATAGTATATTTAAACGTGAAAATGCCTTATTGTTGTGTAATTATAATCTTGCAACAAACGGTCAAAAATAATGTGAAACTGAATAAATTAAACGGTTGTAGGGATAAAAATACCTACTTTTCCATTCAAGTCACACCTGATAACGTACGACAAAGTCAACATGTTTTAATACAAAAAACGAACTTTTATTCGTTCAGACTATACGAAACCCTTTAATGCCCCTACCAAAACGCCCGTGGTAATGAAAATGGAAAGGCGTAAAATCTGAACGGGACACAATGAGAAAAATCTTTTGTAGATTGAAAACTGTTTTGTTTTTTTCTGTACGTTATTTTTCATATAGTTATAAATGTGTCTATCGTGTTGTCAACGTTGAACGGAAATTAAGGGCATACGGGAAATGTCGGTCACTTGGGAAATTTTGATGGAAGGTATGTGGAAATAGGTATTATTAGAAATTTTCAATAATTAAAAGAAGATATGTAGAATCGTTTAATGCCGTTGTATTGTTTCAAAACTTTAGTTTATATTTGACATCCAAAGTTTAAAAGATTTGTAAGAATAGTAATATACAATAGAGGTGATTGGATATACAGTACGTTAAGATTTAAATTAGATATACACACTATAAATGGCAACACTGCGCGCCGTCGACTTTCCACGAACCTACGTTGCAGTGTCGCCAATAATTTGTCAGTATACAGTGGTTGTTTAAAGCAATAAGAGCGTAGATTTTAATTATTTTTGTAAACAACATGTTTGTTTATACGCCCACAGAAAAGGTCCAAATAATAAAATGGTTTTATGATAGTAATTCTGCACAACAGTGTGCAGATTTATTTTCTTTGGTTCTTGTGGGGAGACTAATTCTTTGCGTACAATGAATTCATAATATTGTTAAACATTTTTAAGAGTTCTTATTGCCTTGAAAATTGACAGAAGAATGTCACGCCCAAGAAGTTTTTTTGTATTCATAATTATCACTACGATGATCATTGCAATTACAATCTGGTCATTAGTGATCAATGAGCAATTTTAATTTAACCTAAATTACTACTGTTCCTTATAATCAAGAGCTTACCCCATAGCGTCTCTGACCTTAGCTAACAAGATAGTGCACTACTCTAAAATGCAGACGTGCACAATCACTATGCTCTGTTTTTTACTATCACCTATCACTCAAACTAGTTCAAAAGGCTTTTTCCTCTTCAATCTTCTAGTATGTCCAGTTGTATCGACGAGCTGGATTGCCCCAATATTCTCGTGGCTATGAAGTCGTTGCTCGTGACTTCCTGCTATCTTCTTGATGATTATGTCCACAGTTTGTATTCCTAGGACCTTATGGAGGTCACTGTTTGTCACATACCAAGGAGCATCTACAATATTTCTCAGTATTTTATTCTGGAATATTTGTATTTTTGTTATATTACTTGGTCTAGTACACCCCCATTCTAGAAGCTGTAGGGTGTGCTTAGCAGGTCCACTAAAGTTAACATCAGCAGTCTTTACATCGTCTAATTTTGATCCAAGTATAGCAGACATTTTTATTTTTTATGTCAGATTCCTACCTCGAATTATACTGGGAGATTTTAATGCACATAATTTACTGTGGGGCTTAAAAAAATTGACAAAAATGGGAAGAAAAAAAGAAACTATCCTAAATAATATCAATTCAAATCTACTTAAAGACGGCAGGAATACTCGATATAATGCAGCAACAGGAGAGTTTTCAGCAATGATTTGTCAATTTGTGAACTAAAAGTTTATCGTGGGACACTTTACCTGATCTATATGAAAGTGATCCCTTTCCTATCTTAGTTAAAAATCTGTTGTATCCTAAGCACAATACACACATCACCAAAATAAATATATGGTCCTTAAATAAAGCCAACTGGACACTGTTCTCAACATTGATTTTTTCATCAGCTATGAATCTTAGGTAAATGTTAGACTCAGAACAAGATATTAACGAGAAAACATCCTTTTTAAATAGTCATCATTGATGCAGCGAATAAATCCATTGGAAAAAACAGCTTTTCATCCAAAACATTCACCTGTACCGTGGTGGAACGATGCGTGCAAACAGGCAATAAGGGAATCTAAATCGGCTTTTAATAGATATAGATAATATAAAGCTACTAAAAATCATTTTGGAATTTAAAATAATAAGAGCTAAATGTAGATTTATTATTAAAAAAAGCAAGCAAGAGTTATGGCAAAAGTTTGTTTCAGAAATCAATAGATCTACTCCAATTGGTTAAATCTGGAACATGATCAGAAGTACATCTGGAAAAAATTCACAACACTCTATAAAGTACTTAATAAAAGACAATCAGACATTTACGTCCAAATGCAATATATCTGAAATAATGGCAAATCAATATTGTGCCGTTCTAGTGATGAAAGCTATTCAATAGAACTTCTAAGCCTCTAGTCGAAGCTAAGATATTAGAATTAATTTTTGTCCAGCTTTCTTCGACTCCATTTTTTTTAACCTATTCTCTATCCTTCCTATTGTTGGATATAGGTCTCCCCCAGTTCTCTCCATCTTTCCCTATCTTGAGCTGTTCTCTGCCATGTGGGACCTCCTTGTTTCCTGATGTCATCTTTCCACCTTATCTGTGGTCTGCCTCTTGATCTCTTTGCATTGTATGGACGCCACTTTCCGATGGCATTGTTCTATCGTCCGTCTTGGAGACGTCTGTGTCAGCCCATTTCATTCAGTACTGTTGTTCACGGTTACTGTCTTTTTGGTCTGATCACTGGTCGTTCTATCTAAGTATACCCAACATTTGTCTCTACATCGCTCTTTGTGCCTTCCTTATCCTATCCAAATTGGTCTGTGTAAATGTCCATGTCTGTGCTCGTAGGTAAGCACCGGTATTATACAGGAGTTATATACCTTGCCTCGTAAGTATAGAGGGATTGGTTGATTTTTTAGAACGTAAGAAAGTTTGCCTAACGCTGACCATCCCATTCTTACTCGTCTCGATATTTCGGTTGTTTGATTTTCTCTGTTAGCTCTGATTGTTTGTCCTAGATGATATACTCATTTACCTGTTCTATTTTTTCTGTTTGTATTTTTATTGCCTCTTGGTCTTCCGTATTTATCATTACTTTTGTTTTGTTGAAGTTAACTTTTAGGCCTTTTTGCAGTGATTTTTCATGAAGTTCATTCAGCATTAATTCCAGTTCTTGTCGTTTCGAGGAGATTAGGAGTATATCATCCGCATATCTAAGGTGATTTAGGTACTTTCCGTTAATACATATTCCTCTGTTTTCCCAATCTGTGATTTTATTATATCTTCGAGGGTCAAGGTAAACAGTTTAGGTGAAATTATATCGCCTTGTCGGACTCCTCGTTTAACTTTTATATTATCCGTTATTAATTTGTCGTCCAGAATTACGGTCATGGTTGCGTTTTGGTAAATATCATGTATCAATTGTCGGTATCTTGAATCTATGCTACTATTGACCAGAGCTTCTTCAACCGCCCAGTGTTCAATGCTGTCGAAAGCCTTTTCATAATCTACGAATGCTAAGCTACAGCGGAAGGTTGTATTCATTGGTTTTCTCAATTAAGATTTTAAGCGCATGTAGATGGTCGATTGTGCTGTATCCTTTCCTGAATCCGGCCTGTTCCACTGGTTGGTAGTTATCAAGTTTATTATTCGGTTGTTTATTATTCTTGTGAAGGTTTTATATAGTTGTGACAAAAGGGAAATAGGACGGTAGTTGTTTAGGTCTGTTCGATCTTCTTTCTTATGTATTAAGATTGTGTTGGCATTTCTCCATTATTTAGGTATTTTACCTTCAAACAGACATTTGTTGAACAGTATTTTTAGCATTTTTTTTATCGTGTCTCCTCCTTCTTTTAGCATTTCCGCCAGTGTTTTGTCCTCACCGGCCGCTTTATTTCTTTTCATGTCGTTTATGGATTTTTCGATTTCATCTTCAGTTATTCCTGGTAATACCTCTGAGCCAACATTTTGTATTTTCCTCGAGAGATTCTGTTTAGATAATAGTGAGGGCTCATTTTTAGAACTGTATAGGTCTGTGTAATATCTTTCTGTGATTTTTACTATTTCTCCTAGATCTCTTTCTTCATTGGTCTCAGCTTTAAGTATGATTAGTTTTCTTTTTCCTATATTTGTCTTCATTGTTTTTAAACTTTTCTTCTTCTTTATGATTTTCTAAATGCGATCTTCTTGGTGTTTCTTTAAATCCTCCTTTATCTGTTTTCTTATGGTTTTGTTCATTTTGGTAAACTTCACTGTATTTATTTTGTTATAATTTAGAAGTTGTCGTCGTTTTTTAGCATATCTTGTGATTTAGCGCTAATTTTTTGTTGTTTTCGCTTTTGTTTATTAGCAATCTTCAGGCCTGCTTCTAGTAGTTCTGTTGATATTTTATCGTTTAATTCGTCCATTTGCAAACCCTTTAGCTGTGATATGTCACTTCTTTTTAGCTGGTTTATGTATTGCTCTTTGCGTTCTTTAAGAAGTTCTGTATCTATCTCTTTTTTAGATGGTTTAAATTTTTGTCTGTCTGTTGTGGCGTTAATTTTGATTTGGTTGTGGCTCTAACAATTCTGTGATCACTTTCTGAGGAAATCATGTTTATGACAGTAACGTCTTATACTATGTTCTTTTCTTTGGATAGGATGTAATCAATCTCATTTTTTGTTGAACCATTGGGTGCAACCTACGTCCATTTTCTCTGTGGTTTTTTATTGAAAAAGATATTCATAGCATATAGAGCGTTCGTTTCCATATAGTTCATCAATGTTTCTCCTCTCTCGTTTTGTGTTTCATATCAAAGTGGCCGATTTAATTTTCTGATTCTTCTAGTTTTCTCCCTAAATTTGGCATTGAAATCGCCTATAATGATTGTGTAGGTGCTTTTGTATTTGTTCACTGTTTGTGTCAATAATTAGTAGAATCTCTCCACTTCTTCATCCGTATGTGATGATGTAGGGGCGTAAATTTTTATGATCTTTAAACTTATATTTTTATTTATGTCCATTATTAGAGCCGCGATCCTTTCTAAAATTCCAATATACTGTCTAATCTTATGGACATGCTGATTAGAAACAAGAAAACCGACACCAGCTAATGATTCTTCTTCAGTTCGTTTATAGTATAGTACATTCCCGGATTCCAACTTCATACAGGCTTCACCTTTTCTTTTTATCTCACTTAATCCTAGTATATCCCATTTCATCTTTTTTACTTCTGCTTCCAGTTCGGCTAGCTTTTCGTCTTTTTTCGTCTAATTTCGAGAGGCGAAAAGCTCGACTCCATTAACTTCTGTGATATAATTAACATTTTTTTAATGTGTTAATCGATAGTATGCCTAATAGAGTAAGAAGTTTAATTCGTTCATGAAGAGCTCATGAAGAGAAAATACAATGTTGTGTTACTGCATTTTAATAAATTGTTTTTTTTTGTTAATATATTTTTCTAACTATAGCCAAAGTAAAAATGCTACGACTTTAACAAACTTTTAAAATATTTAAAATAATAATTATGTTCTTTATCAATTGTTAAGTACTGTTGTATATGTTGGTATATAAAATTAGTGATTTTATTTTAAATTTGAAACGCCCCAAAAATTACTCATTTGAACCAAATACGAACCTGCTATTTATATCTGACGTATTTTAGGTCCCCTTCAAAACAAATTTACGCCATGATTGAAAGTTGTACGATTGAAATCGATATGGACGAGTTTTTATTTTACTCCAATTTTTTATACTCACGTGGACAACATATTAACTGTTTTTATTCTCTTTTAATTTTGAAGCGATTTTGTCAATTTTTGTGTACGAAAACAGGTTAGTTTTTTAGACAAAAGAATTTGAATTCAGTAAAAATAGTCTGGTTATTTTATATAAAATAAATTAACTTAAATTAAGCAATCTGTAGTGATTTGGGAAATGCACTGGAAACAAGGGAAGCCCTGTTCTCTGATAGATAGAATGTAAGATGTTTTTCTTGTTGGTTATATATATAAAATAATTTGTGGCCGTAACAGGGGCCCGATTTGTAAAAAAATGAATATTATTTTAATCAACGAATCTAAGGAATCTTCCACCCCAATTTAATTATTACCGGTTCCAGCATTGCATCAGTCATATTATCCAAATTCCACATTTTATTTTCTTCCTTGTGAGCATGACTAACTTTCTGGAGTTACTTTTGATAAGGAATGTTCCAATAATTGTTGTAAGTCTTCTAATTTAAAAGTTTTGTTGTTGCGTCTGACTTCACTCTTTACTTGAGACCATATATTTTCCATCGGATTCAGATCACAGTGGTATGAGGTAAACGTAAAATCCTACATCACGGTTTAATGCCATTTCATCAATTATATATTTTTTTAAAAGCTGCTTTTATGTTGCCTTACAATAGGTAATAATTCCTTTTTTGTCGAATTCTCCTTGTACTCAATTGCGTGTTTATCAAACCATTCGATTATCTCTCCTTTTTCCATGCCGTTGTTGGCAATTTTTCTGCTAGTTTTGAATGGTAACTAGCATTATCCATGACTATGACAGAATTTTTTGGAATTGAATCCAACATTTGCTCAAAATATTCTTCAAAAACAGTCAGCAGTCATTTCTTCGTGGTAATCTTTAGTTGATTTTGAGGCAAAACTTAATAATTCACCATTGACAAAACCGTATTCGTTTTCAATATGGATTATATGAATCTGCGTCCTTTCCAACGGGAATATTGTTATTCAGTAGATACACTTTCGATGAATGCCTGACGGGAACTTTTCACATTTGTATTAACCCATAGATATGGTACAGTATGACCTTCGTTTAGCCAAGTCTCGTCCAAATAAAAAATTGTTTTCCCTTCTTCTCGGTACTTTTAAATAGTTCTTAGATAATTTCGTCTCCAACGTACAATGTAATCTTTTTCAATTAAAACGGATTTTCTTCTATTCTTTTGCCAACGAAATCCCATCTCTCTCAATAGTCCCCATAATTTCTTGTTGCTTACGATTGGTAACCTCTTCGTTTACTCAAAATAATGTTTGGATTTTGTCTAATGTTGGAAATTCTTTGCTAAAAAAAATGAGTGGACGCTGCGTCCTTATCATGTTTTTATGTATTTCTTCAATTTTCAAGGGTTTACTCCCTCCACTCTTCTTGGGAAATGAAACAGTCCCTCCTTTCTTTCTTTCAGGAATCTATAAATTGTTGCTTCTCCAACCCCTGTCATATTTGAACACATGTTAACGATTTCACGAACGTTACTTAAAGGGCGTTGATGTACAAGTGCATCGTGTACATTTAATATTATATTTTTCTCTCTTAGACTGAAGGCACCTTTAAAACTACACTTAACCGGGATAAAAACCTGTTGTCGACGTCATTTTTATATGCAAATAACAAATATCGACACCCAAAACGTAGGTAGGTAAGACATGAACAATGTTTTTCTACAAACTAAATGGAAGATGCAAACAATTTCTAATTTTATATTATTGGCATAAGCTGTAACGTGGCATAAAAACTACATAAACTATCATTAGTGAAGGCCTTATCAGTAATTCCAGGTAATCGTTCAAAGAAGGTATTCTTTGTTGTGTCAGGCGATAACTTGTATAGAAAACAATAATCACCTTTAAATTACTGTTTACATTAATTTATTTCGTGAAATATCGAATTCTCTCGTTAATCACCCGTGTATAATTAACAATAATCGTGTGGCATATATACCGACGTTTTTTTACGCACAAAAAAGTCATAGTGAGATTAGTGGACACTTATTTTATAGAAGATTTTTTAAAAGATAATGAATTGTTGACGGCATCTTAAAATATTAATTTTTTTTATTTATTTCAAAACAAGTATAGTGTCACGCCTATGGTTTTTTGACCTGTTGAGGATTTGCATACATAATGTGCTATCAATATGATGGAAAAGGACTATAGCTTCAATTACACAAGGCACTGAGGAGGATCTGTTCAGATCGAAAACGTTATGCTAGTACTTAAATTTTGACGACACTTTTTTAAAAAGTTTTAACTATTTGTTTTTTATACCACAATACAAGTGTGAAGTGTTTTAACTTCTGTGTTTTTTTTTATTTTGTTGCTTAAACTGTCCTGTATTATCATATTTATAGCAAATTCATATAATTTTCCGTAGAAACTGATCAAAACCGTCCGATAAATACTAAATCAAATCAGACAAAATAAAAATTTATCAACTTTAATACGCTTAAGCTCCAGTCAATCCTCTAACCAAATGATACCATGTAAAATATAATAATGTACGCCTGGGGGCAAATGTTTTGCGATCGTATAAAATGGATACAACCCAGCGATTATTCAAATGCCGAATATTTGGCTATTAGAGTTCGTTACTCATCTAATTGGCGCAATAATATCATTACAGTTGAAATGCCTAGCTTGTAATATGCTGCGGTATATGTATTTAGGGCTTATGTTTGTAAATATGTGCCACTGAGTGTGGTTTCCCACTAGAAATTTATAATATTTGGATAAAATCTTCTCCGTTTTCTTTCCAGCGTTCAGGCATTTTTCGGCATAAAACATATACAGAGAGCAAAACGAGAGCAAAACAAGAGAATTGCCAAACTGAAAATCAAGATGTATGGCAGAGAAATTATAATACTAGCAACATACGGTCCCACGGAAGACAGTTCAGCCAATGAGAAAGAACGATTTATCGAACAACTTCAGGAACAAATGGATAAGAGAAAACCTAAACAAGAAATAATAATAGTGGGGGATCTAAATGGAAAAGTCAGAAGAAAAGACAATGACAGAACAGTTGGTCCATTTGGAGAAGACACAATTAACGACAACGGAGAAAGATTGATAGAACTATGTGAAGTAAATGATTTGAAAATTATGAACGGATTCTACAAACACAAAAATATACATAAGTACACATGGACTCAAGAGACAAGAAGAAGAGAAGAGAAGAGATTATTATGAACCACAAAAGCTCCATCAAAGTAAAAAAACACCAGAGTGAAAAGAGGGGCAGAGTGTGGAACAGATCACAAACTTGTGGTGGCGTGGATGGAATTCCCCTATATCTGGACAAAACAAAAACATACATCGATTGTTACAACGGGAATGACAATAAACGAAAAGAGGCTCAAATTACATCTATTACAGGAAGAATCAATAAAAGATCTATATTTTGTATACACACCAAAAAACAGGACAACTTAGACCTATATAGAGCAAAAAACAGAGAGGTAAAGAAAAGAGTAACAAATGAAAAAAACGAACGATGGGAACAAGCATGCACAGAGATAGAACGACATATCGGAGGAACGAGAAATTCAGAATCATGGCGAATATTAAAAGCACTCCAACGAAAAAGACAGAGAAAACCAGATCGGCAAAATTAGTGAAAACGAGTGGCAAGAATACTACGTAGAACTACTTACAGAAAACCGTCCCCAATTTCAGGAAGAGAATACAGAACATGCAGGAAATGGGATATACGACCAGATAGAAATAAGTCTAACAGAAGTCAAGAGAGCAATCAAGACATTGAAGAACAAAAAAGCCAAAAGACCCGGAGGGATACCAAACGAACTAATTAAAAACGGAACGGAAAAGTTATTCCGCATGCTACACAGAATGTTCGAAAGAGGACTAAATGGAGAGGAAATACCTGCGGAATGGACACAAGCATACATCACATCCATACATAAGAAAGGAAACAGGAAAAAATGTGAAAACTACAGAGTAATTAGTATAATATCGTCGGTTACCAAGGAAAAACTTGAAATTGAAATAATAGGAAAAATTGGAGAAGACCAAGCAGCATTTACAGTAGGAAAATCATGCCTAGATCATATGTACACATTGGAATAACTGATAGAGAAAAAAATGGCAAAAGGTAGACCGGTCCATCTGGCGTTTGTTGATCTAAAGAAAGCATACGACTCAATACCTAGTAGAAATTATGTGAAGCAATGAATGATCTCGGAATCCGACAAACACTAATAAAAGCAGTTAAAGCACTGTACAAAGAAAACAAAGTAACTATTAAATGTGGAAATAAAGCCTACAATCCATTTAAAACGACAAAAGGACTTCTACAAGGCTGTGCTACGTCCCCTACTCTGTTTAAAATATTCTTGGAAAATACACTCAAATCATGGAGGAGAAAGTGAGAAGGAATGGCATACCAGTAAAAGACGAATACCTATACACCTTAAGTTTTGCCCATGCTCAAGTAGTCATCGCACAAGATGAAGAAGATCTCAGCTTCATGCTCAGAAAACAAGAAGAAGAATATAAAAACAACAGAATTGAAATAAACTTAAAGAAAACCGAATACCTAACAACAGAAAACAAGGATATCAGAAACCTAGAGATAGACGAGGGAAGACAAGAAAATGAAACAGATAAATTCAAGTATTTAGGAACCATAATATTGAACCAGGGAACAGCAGAAGAATATATAAACAACAGACTAAGACAAGCAAGAAACTGTATTAGACAACGAAATTCAGTGCTGTGGGATAAGAACATTACGATAAAGACAAAAAAGAGAATATATAATACCCTGACAAGAAGTATACTGACATATGGGTCCGAAAACTGGACAATAAACAAGAGTAATAGAGGTAGAATAAGAGCAGTAGAAATGGAGTTCCTGAGGAGAAGCTGTAGACTTATAAAAAGAGACAGAATTGAAAACGCAGATATTAAATGGACAGTGGGAGTGCAATCAGGCATAATCGACTATATAGAGGAGAAGAGACTATCCTGGTAAGGCCACGTCAGAAGAGCGGACAGAGGACGCTGGATAAACAAAATCACAGAATGGAGCCCGATCGGAAGAAGAAAGAGAGGAAGAACCCCGAAGGTCATTCAGAGACGAAGTCGACGAGGCTATGGAGAAAAGAACCCTGCGAGATGGAGACTGGAATGACAGGGAAAATTGGAGAAAACGGTTGAGTGAAGGAAGACAGTGAAAACTGTGGAAATCCTTAGTAGTAGTAGTACAGTGAAAATTAGATATATAAAATTATAAAAAAAATAAACAATTCAGTAAGGCGTAATACAGTTTTTCATAAAAAACGACCACACTAGAAGATCAAACAAACAAATTCCTGTATACTATAGAAACAGTGTTCCAGCAGGAAGTGTTTTGCTACTTTATTAAAATTGTTTAGAATTCATTTCCTTAATATCAATATTTTTTGTTTAGGTTTTAAAAAACAATTATACAGATTATAATCTATTGTCTAGATTATAATCTATAATCTATATATTTAAGTTGTGTAACACATAATCTCGAATATGGTATAATGATCTTACTTATTTTTTGTATTATAATGATATTGATCATCATATGTTTTTACATCTTGTACATTATTATGAACAGTTAACAAATTTTCAAATATATATATTGAAGGTAAAGGATGAATGCCATACTTTTTAAACAAGGGTTTACAGCTGGCGCGATATTCTGCTGAGTCAATAATTCGGATTGCTGCTTTTTAAAAAGTGACAACTTTATATGCATAGGACGAGTTTCCCCAAAGAAGTATTCAGTATGTCAGGATACTATGAACCATTCCAAAATAAACTGACCTAAGAATATCTCGACTCACAGAAGTAGCCAATCTGCACATAGCAAAAATCTGTGAGGCGAGCTTCCTACACAATCGTTCAATATGGTGCGACCGGTTTCAACTTGTATCCATAGTAACACCTAGTAACTTTACTGGATCAGATGGTGTAAACCCATCTATCAGAGCTTAATACTATTGTCTGGGTTTTCTGCTCGTTTAACTTAAGTTTGTTACAGTTAAACCAGGATTTAGATTTTTCTAATATTTTCTGACTGTAATCAGTTTTACCTCTACATAATAAGGTTGTGTCATCTGCAAAAATAACACAGTTGGTGTTATTTTTGATGATCAACTACAAGTAATAAAATCCTTAATAGAGAAAGTTACAGAATACAACAAGCTATTGATATTAATATTTGTAGACTTTGAGAGAGCGTTTGACTCAGTCCAGCATAGCTCCATGTTAAGAGCTCCTACAGAGTGTAGTATTGATTATAGGTACACAACTCTTCTTCAAAATATATATAATAGCGCAACAGCTGCAGTTAGAATGTATTATGGCAACACAAATACATTTCCCTTCGAGAGGGGTATTAGGCAAGGATATACCATCGCTCCTAAGCTATTTCACCGCTTTGTTGCAAAATGTTGGAGAATATTGTAGTCAACATAAATGGAGAATTTCTGAACAACTTGAGATTTGCAGACGACATAGTTCATATTGCAGACCGGCTAGATCATGCCTGCCAGCTTCTTCAAGACCTTCAGAGCTCGTGTACACGCGTTGGACTTAAAATTGATTTCTTTAAAACACAATATATGACCAACCTTATACTGGTGAAAAACATCTCAACTAACGGCACACAAATTCAACAGGTATGTAGTTATAAATGTCTGGGCCACGAGATTAATTTAGGTAGAGATAATCAAACAAAACGGACCTAAACCTGAGAGAAGTCTTTGGATCAGATACTCTCAAATAGGAACGACTTTGATCAATGTGTACTTCTAGTTCTAACGTATGGAGCAGAAACATTGACCCTTACCAGAAAAGTAATCAATAAAATACAAGTGGCACAGAGAGCGATGGAGAGGTTAATGCTGAATATATCCCTCAGAGACGGAGTATCAAATACAATAATTAGGAGAAAAACTGGTGTTACTGAAGCAGTTCAAAGGATTACAACATAGAAAAGAAACTGGGCAGAGCATGTTGCCAGATTAAAAGATGGAAGGTGGACGAAGAAAATTCTGGAATGAAGACCTAGACACGATGCTTATCGTAATCGAGGACGTCCTCCAACAAGGTGGTCAGATGACATCAAGCGCATTCAGCACAACTGGATTCAGAGTGCTCAATGGAATTATTTACGTGAGGCCATCAAAACGGCTAGTGATGATAATAAAGTTTTAGAGATGAGATAATTACCTTTTATTAAACTAGACTCAACTTTTGCGATATTTTATTAAAACAAATTTTTTTTTAGCTATACATTGTGTAAAGTAAAAATACTCAGGCAATATACGAAGTGAAACAAACCAAAGAATAATGCTTGTCACAGGTGCGTCTTCTACCGAAGTCCTAATTTGAGTTGTAAGGGAGATTTGTCAGCTGAAAGATTTCACTTTTTACTAATTACTCGCAATTCATGGTTCTTCGTCTCCAACTTTCCGTTTCCGTCTCCGGGGAAATGCCACTAGTGGATTTGTAATTAATACTCCAAAATTAATTAGTGGCTGGTAATAGCGGCTATAATCCTTCTCATCACTTCATCCAGCTGCAATATTTTCTCAATTAAGAAGAATTATTGGCTTATAATTCAAAAAAGGAATAACCTATTACGTTTTTAGATATTAGAATCCGAATGCATAAAACAGTAGTTAATTTTGTTTCATTTCCTCTTTCCCATATTATAAACTTAAAAATATAGACTTATTATTAAAATAATAACTTTCTACAGCCGTATCATAAAACTTAACTTTCGAAATGATTATTTTTTATATACAAAATCTCATCAGCCAAATTGTCGCTATTAGGGACAATATTAGAAAGAATAGTAGCAAACAAAAATTTTTATTATATTTATATGTTAAAAAGCGTTTAGAATCTTAATTATTGGAGTTATAAAACTTTTTAGGTTTGATATATTGCACTGTGTACCGAAAAATAATCACTTTAGTATTGTTGGGTATATTGTATAACATGCGCTTTGCAATAATGCTGGACATTTCTTTATATACAGAGTGGCCCAAAAAGTCTGGAAACGGTTAATTATCTCGTAAATTACTAGACATAATTATACAAAATTTGAGATACGCTTATTTTGGGATACGGAGATTCCATATTTGGTATTTGCAATATTGCCAGATTTTCAAGTTTCTCTTATATTACTAGTAACTTTGGTTTTTTCCAATGTATCACCCTGTATATTCAGTCATTATTGGAATCTCCTATTAAATACGATGTTCTAACCATATGTAACACTTATGATTTTAGGTTAGTCTGGAAGGTCGTAACTACATAAAACAGAAGTCTGGCAACGCCTAAATTGTTTCAATACATTTTTTAATAACTAACTATTTTCAAATAAATTACAACGTAACAATTGATAGTTTAGAATATTTTGTAACATAATAGTTACGTTATTAAGTGTTCAAAATGTGCTCCATTTGTGAGTTGACAGCACTCTAATCGATGGTAGAATGCGTCTACCACATTTCTCCATGATGGTACAGAAATTATTCGAGATTCATCGATAATTCATTGCCTGAGCTATGCAAGACTTGCTGGTTAAGTTTTGTAAAATGAATTTTTCAAGTATCTCTAATAAAAATAATTTTTAGGATTGAGATCGGATGAACGTGGAGGCCATTCAATTCTACCTTGTCTACCAATTTATCGTCTGGGAAATATCTCATCTAAATAACGCCAAACATTTACACCAACTATCTGACGTTAAATTTCTTTCGATAAAAAAATGGCCCAATTAAATAAGTACCTACTATACTGACGATACATTTAATTTTTGTGGTCTTTGAGTATGGTTTTTACGCATTCAGTGTGAATTTCACACGAGTTCAGCTATTCAATACGAGTTCAACCATATGTTCACTTGATTTTATGTAGTCTGAAAGATCTTAAATACATAAAACAGTGCAAAGTATGTAGATTTTAATAAATTTAAATATTTTAAATGGAGAATGCTGTGATTTTGACATACCGATAGACTTGTGGTTCAGAAAAGTTCTGCAATTTAAACTTGCTTCTCTAAAATATAACCGTTCTCCTATTCATAAGACGACGGTACAAAAAACTGTAAGGCGATTTGAGGAATCTGGAGAAGTAAAAGATAGATACCGATCAGGTTGACCGAAAACGAGTTATCGATGACAACAAAAACTTCAGATATAAGCAAAGTTTTGTTGAAGATCCACATACATCCCCAGGCAGGGTTGCATAAGTACATGATGTAGGTCATTCTTCAGTCTTACGTTTATTACGTAAAAATAAATTTAAATCATACAAAATTAACTTATTGCAAGAATTAAGTGAAGATGACTTTTCTTATGAATTATTAAAATTTCGGTAACAGAATATGTTTTTCCGATGAAGCAACTTTTTACACTGTATGGAAGTGTAAAATCGACACAATTTAAGGTACTGGTGTGACGTCAAATTCACATCTGAAGACTGAATGGGTGAAAACCATACTCAAAGACCACAAAAATTAAATGTATGGTCAGATACAGTAGTTACTTATTCAATTGGGTCATTTTTTGTCGAAAGAAATTTAACGTCAGATAGTTGGTGTAAAATAGAAAGATAAAGACTTTGGGAATATTTGAGCGTAAAATATTTGAAAGCTGTAAACGACCAAGGGCAGTGGCGCAGAAGATATAATTTTGAATTGTATTAGCTCTTTGATGAGCAGATGTCATAAGTTCATTAAACACAGCGACTTAGATGGGCTGGACACATAATACGAATGCCAGAAAATACCATTGCTAAAAAGCTAACCACAGAACTACCTGTAGGAAAAAGAAGTAAAGGCCGACCGCGAATTAGGTGGTTAGATGAGTAGAAACAGACTTACGAATATTAAAAATCAGAAGATGGCAACATGTGCCAAAAACCGAACAGAATGCGACGAATCTTAGAGCAGGCCAAGATCCAGAGATTGCGAGCCAAAGATGATGATGATAGTGGTGTAATTTTCGGCGATATTTAGATGAGGTATTTCCTGACGATAAATTGGTAGACAAGGTGGAATAAATGGCCTCCACGTTACCGATTTCAATCCTAAAGATTATTTTTATGAGGGATACTTGAAAAATTGAGTTTACAAAACTTAACCAGCAAGTCTTGCAGAGCTAAGGCAACGAATTATCAATGAATCTCGAATAATTTCTAGACAATCATGGAGAAATGTGGTAAACGCTTTCTACCATCGATTAGGGTGCTGTCAACTCACAAATTGAGCACATTTTGAACACTTAATAACGTAACTACTATGTTACAAAATGTTCTAAACTATCAATGTTACGTTTTAATGTATTTGAAAATAGTTAGTATTAAAAAATTGATTGAAACAATTTAGGCGTTGCCAGACTTCGGTTTTATGTATTTATGACCTTCCAGATTACATAAAATCATAAGTGTTACATATGGTTGAACTCGTATTGAATAGGAGATTCCAATAATGACTGAGTATACAGGGTGATGTATTATGAAAAACCAAAGTTACTAATAATATAAGAAAAGCGGCAAATCTGGCAACATTGTAAATATCAAATATGGAATCTCCGTATCCCAAAATAGGTGTACCTTAAATTTTGTACAATTATGATTAGCATTTTACGAGATAATAATTAGCCGTTTCCAGACTTTTGGGCCACTCTGTATGTTTGATTGTTAACTTTTCCTCACAGTTATCACATCTTGGTTCTTGTTTGTTGGAAAACACATGGCTATGAGTTTAACGCGTACCCAGTCGGAGTCGCGTTAATATTACCTGGTCTCTCCGACTTGCTGGTAATATGGGCCAGGGTTTTATTGATTTTTTACCATCGCGTTGCTTGGACGATGACACTTTCCAGGTTTGTTTTTTTCCCCTCATATATCCCACTTTACATTTGACCGCGACTTACGTCCGCACTCGTAAATGTTTCAGTACACTCCGCACTATCCCTAGTTGTAGCTTCTTTTGCAGCGTTGTCTGCCTCTTCATTTCCTTTTTTGCAATATGGGATGGTGTCCAAAAAAATATATTTTTTTTTCATTCAATTGAGCGGAATGAACTTCTTGTTTTATCTTCATGACCAAAGGATTAGTTGGGTAGACATATTGGATTGACTGTACGGAACTTAGAGAGTCTGTGAGTATAATATAATTGGTATTATTGAATGCGTTAACAGTAAGGGTGGCTTAGAGCGTATAGTTCAGCAGAGTAAATGGAATATTCTGAAGGGAGTTTGTATTTATTTGTCGATATTGGGATTATGACTTGGCTCCAGTACCTTCATTTGCTTTAGATACATCTGTGTATATATGTGTATATTCCTTGTAGTTGTGAAGCATATAATTGAAGTCCGATTTTATTAACTGTGGGTTTTTTGAATGTGTGTCGAAAGAAATGAGGCAGGACTTGGGAATCTTTATTTGCTTTGGAGGAATTGAAAACGATTGTTAGGGAAAGCAGTCTGGGAACGTGTATTAATTGATTTAAGTACCTTATAATCCTTGTGTCTTCTTCCACTTCGGTGGAGGTGGAAGAAGAACCTGATATACTCGAAAATGAAGTAAGACAGGCTATCAACAAGCTCAAATATAACAAAGCACCAGGTCCAGATATGATAACAGCAGAAATGCTTAAACCTACAGAAGAAACCGGCGTAAAGTTACTTCATCTACTCTGTAACCAAATATGGCATTCCAAACAATGGCCTGAAGACTGGACAAAATCTACAATAACGACCATACATAAAAAGGCAGCTTCCATAAATGCGACAATTATAGAACTATCTCTCTTATATCCCATGCCAGCAAGATAATGCTACATATAATCAATGAGAGACTGAAAACATTCCTTCAAAGAGAAATTCCACAAGAGCAAACTGGATTTACCAAAGGTAGAGGCACTCGAGAACACCTGCTGAATATAAGATAGATAATCGAGAAATCTAGGGAATTCAACATCCCACTATACATCTGTTTTATAGATTACCGTAAAGCGTTCGACAGGGTCAAGTGGAGACACTTATGGCGAATACTAAAAGAAGTAGGCGTACCACAACATCTAATTACGCTTATAACTGAACTATATGAACACACTACTGGATCAGTTAAAGTACTTGACACACTTTCGAACGAGTTTCATCCAGAATGGGGTGTCAGACAAGGATGTATACTATCTCCACAATTATTCAACATATATGGGGAGTATATTATGCGAAGAGCACTTGAAGGATGGGAAAAGGGCATCTCAATAAATGGTCATAAACTAAACAACCTACGTTTTCGCAGATGACACAGCCCTTCTTGCAAATAGTCAAGCAGAGCTGATGGAACTTATACGACTGATCAAAAACGAACGTCAAATATTTGGTCTGCAATTAAACATATCAAAGACAAAGATTATGATAGTGGATAGACTAACAACAATCATCCACACATAACCACAATTGACCGGTTCGAGGTTGTGAGCTCATACTTATATCTGGGATCATTAATCACAAACACAGAGTCATTACAAGAAGAGATTAAACGTAGATGTGATCTAGCAAAAGTTGCCACAGCAAAAATGACCAAAATATGGAAGGACTGTCAAATTTCAAGAGCGATAAAGATGAGGTTGATCAACTGATTAATATTCCCAATACTGACCTACGGATGTGAATCTTGGACTCTGAGACAATCGGAGAGAAGAAAGATAGACGCCACTGAAATGTTCTGTTGGAGACGAATGTTACGAATTCCTTGGACCGACCGTAGAATAAATAATTCAATTTTAAGAGAGCTAAAAGTTAGCCAACGACTCTCTAGTAAAGTCCATGTCCAATAATTAAAATATTTTGGGCATGTTATGAGAGCAAACACAGAAAACATGGAAAGACTCATAATACAAGGAAAGGTAGAAGGCCGAAGATCACGAGGAAGATCCCCAACAAGATGGATAGATCAAATTACAGGAATATGCCAAAGACCTATGCATGAATTAAAAGAAATGACCAGAGACAGAGATCTCTGGAGACGGACAATACCCAACATCACGTCGACCACTACACTCCCCCTGGGGGGTCAGGATTGAAGAGAGAGAGAATCCTTGTGTAGAAGGGTTTGGCCATTCTTGACTTATTTATAAAGAGACTTTCTGTAAAACAATTTTGAATAGTAGGTGTTGGAAAACCAACTAATTATTTTCTACTCCAATTTAATTTACGCTGCCTCTGTAATTGAATATCAAATATTATGTATTAGTAAAAAAGACCGGACGATCGTCAGTGTATTTGACACCTCTTCAGCCCGCACAACCCTCGTCCCTTTGCCCACTCCAGTCGCATATACCTAAAGCCTAGTCGCATTAAGTATTTCAAGTTGATAAGTCGCTAAAATGTTGTTCTCTCTTCTCGTCTCTCTCTCTCTCACCCGTGCCACACAATTATTCTTACAAGAGCATATTGAAGTTTAGTTTAGTGTTGTAAAGTGTATACAAAAAAGGTATCGTGGAAGTATAATAAACCGTTAATAAAAGTTTAAGTGTATAATTAAATCCTGTAACAAAACTCGACAGGTCACCACGAGGGTTTGGTGCGCTAAGGAAATTGGTGGAAATAACCCATCATTTCCCTTTAGTAGGGTTTTTTGAGTTAGACCTGATTTTTGTGGCGTATGCTACACTTAAATAAAGTCTTCTGTCTTCTACGGACGGTTCACCAACTTCACAATAAACACTTTCGATTGGTGTTGTGCGAAAACCTCCAGATATTATACGTAAATAGACTTTGTGAAGACTGTCAAGTTTTTTACCAGTGTCTTAGTGGCTGTAAAATACACAGTAGATCCATAATCTAATTTTGATCTGAATAATGTTCTGTATAACATCAAAAGTGTTTGGCGATCCACACTCTATTCTTTATTGACCAGAGTTTTTAATAGATTTAATTGCTTATGACAAGATAAGATCAATTTTGTTATATGAAGTTTACGGCGAAGAGTTTCTTTGAATGTCATACCCAAGAACTTTATTAACGTTACATGTTTTAGGTTCTCATATATAGTCTTAGATTGGGGTATTTGTGACATTTGTGACAGTATAAAACTAGTTTTTAGACAAAATTGCAGAATATAGTGGTTCGTTGCTGATGTAGCTGAATAGAGATACTTTTATGTTTGTATACCCAAAGGACCAGAGATGATGTAATGAAAGAAACTAAAGAAGAAACATCGAGAATATTTGTTGGACATAGAAACCTGGAAATGATACAGATAGCGGAGTGCGCATTTGCAGATGACCTCGTCGTATTTGGAAGAAACGAGGACGCACTTAAGAGAAACCTCCAAATATGGAGAGATAAATTTGAAAAACGTAATCTGAGAATTAATGAAACTAAAACCAAGGTCAAGGTATGTGGGAAAACAGACCAACATACAAACATTAAAATCAATAACTATACTTTAGAACAAGTAGAAGCCTTCAAATACCTGGGAGTGCAACTAGAGAGTACGGGTAAACAAGAAGCAGAGATAAACAATCGAATAGCAAACGCTTCCCGGATATACCACGCAATTAAGAGCACATTTCTATCGAAAAAGAAGTATCCCAAAAAGAAAAGATAACTATCTACAACACAGTTTTTGTACCTATCTTAACATTTGGATGTGAAAGCTGGACGCTCACCACCAGACTAAAAATTAAACTGCAAAGTATTTCAATGAAGTATCTAAGAAGAGTACTAGGGGTGACCAGAATGGACAGGATACGAAACGATGAAATAAAAGAACGCCTCAAAGTCCAACCGATAGAGAAGAAAATCGAAGAAGCCCAACTGAGATGGTACGGCCACATGGTAAGGATGGATAAAAAAAGCCAAGTGAAACAAATGTAGAAGCGAGAAGAATTTGAAAAGACCGAGGGGCAGACCCATGAAGACCTGCGACGATGAAATTGCTGCCATCCTAGACAGGACAGGAGTCACCAAGGAGCAAGCGAAGAAATTGGTAAGCAACAAGAAGAATTCGAGGAAGTTTGTATATGAAAAACTGCCAAACTACCAAACTACCAAAACTGTACCTACTGACGGCCCAGAAATTATGAAATTCGAAGTAGAACATGCTATAAATAATGCTAAAATTAGAAAAGCTTGTGATCCACATGATACACCAACTGAGTTGCTGAAACTAATAGAGAATGATAACATAAAAGTAGTAGTAAAACTTTTTAATTCAATATGTAACACCGGAGTGATTACCGCAGATTGGCTCAAATCCATCTTTATCGCAATACCTAAAAAAGACAATACGAGAAAATGCTCAGAATATCGATTAATTAGCCTAATGAGCCACACTCTTAAAATTTTCCTTAGAATACTTCACAACAGAATTAGACGCAAATGCGAAGAAGATCTTGAAGAAACTAGGGAGGCATTTTTTGCGCTGAACATCCTATTACAAAAATGCCGTGACCAAAGAAAAGATGTATTTGCATGTTTCGTGGACTTCGAAAAGGCATTCAATAAAGTAGGTACAGCATGTATAATTAATGCAAATACTGAAAAATATCGGAATAGATGACAAGGATATTCGTGTCATTAACAATTTGTACTGGAATCAAACTGCTATCGTAAAAATTGGAGATAACTACACCGATGAAATCCCCATACAACGAGGAGTCAGACAAGATTGCATTTTGTTGCCAACATTGTTCAATGTTTACTCGGACCAGCTATTTAAAAAGGCATTTGAGAGACAACCATATGGAATAAAAATCAACGGGAAACTACTTAATGTGATTAGATATGCAGACGATACAGTAATTATATCAGATAATATTGAAGGTCTTCAAATTTTGCTTGATCGTATTCAAATGGGCATGAAAATAAACTCAAACAAAACCAAATTTTTAGTGTTTAGTCGTGACCCACATCCCGATGCAAAGCTTCAATTGAACGGAGTTTAAGTTGAGAAAGTTCACAAAATCACATATTTAGGAATTGTGATAACCGACCAACTAGATCCAGACATAGAAATAAAACGTAGAATAGCAATGACTAAAACTACTTTTATGAAAATTAAGTCATTTCTTTGCAATAACCATCTCAGTTTAGAACTAAGGCAAAGAATGGTTAAGTGTTATGTTTGGTCTGTACTTTGTATAGTGCAGAAGTGTGGACGCTAAAAGTATCGATCATGAACAAAATTGAAGCATTGGAAATGTGAGTTCATAGACGAATGCTGAAGATACCTTGGACAGCAAGAAAAACTAATGAAGGAGTACTAAGGAGCATCAACAAAGACAGAGAACTGCTTAAGATATAAAGAAATAGGAAGAAATGCAGACAGGAATCGAAATCAGTTTAGACACATAATAAATTATTTCCAAAACAGAGAGAAAGAGAAGTACCTAATCACGTCACAATATCTACTGATTATCCGAACAAATAAAAATATCAATGTGCTTAGAATGCCTTTTCTTAAAAAAAAATAATTGTCTTTCTGGTTTTTCAAATTATTTACGGGAATGTGAGGATTCAGCGATGAGATGATGTTTTTAAGTTGTCACGCTGTATTATTAATTCGCATACAATATCTTTCATATAAAAAATCAAAGTTGCAGCTTTTTTATCCAGTTAGCTTAAATAATAAAATTATTTCTGAACATTTTCCATAATTACAACTAAGTTACGCCTTAAAGGTACGATTCTTTTTAATTGGTTTACCGGTTTATCAAATAATATTTCAGCTTTACTCACACACCTTCAAAAAAACAACACATTAAGCAGCTATTCGTGAGTGGTATGACCAGTAACGCACAGTCGTACTCAAAATTATTATTTATTCTCCAATAAAAATATTAAACTTAAAACTAGTTTTACTACTGATAGGACGAATAAAAAACCTGTCCCAAATTTATTAGACTAATAGCAAGTTTTGGGTGTTGTCGATTTATAAATAACTGGTTTTGATTGGGGCATATCACATTACGAGTTACTTGTTTTGGAACCATTTCATTTGTAATAGAAAACCGGGCATTTTTGCCAATTTAGAGGGTTTCTATTAAGGACATAAAATTTTAGAATAAAATAAGCTAATAAAAAGTTTGCTAAAGTAGTTAATTTTTGACAAATGTATCACTGACAACTAAATAAAAAAATACCATTATGATCTATTACTTTAACATTTACGATTTCCTCAAACGTCTTTTGAAATTATAATCGTTCATGTTCTGAATTATTTGTATTCAGTTTGTTCTTACTGTGCAGCGTTTAGGTGTTAGTTTTGGATCGCCATTTCTATACATTCACAGATTATACTCAAGATGGAACACTCGATGCTGCTATAAAAGACAGAAACATACAGGGTAAGAAAACCCATATCCATGGATAAACGGAATTCTGTGTGACCAGACAATATCTAAAGCGAACAAACAACTCATATACAACACCATACTTAAAAATGTAATCATATATGGCAGTGAAGTTTGGCCAGTGAAACAAAGAACTGAGAAACTGTTACTCAGCAACAGAAATGGACTTCTGGAGAAGAGCAGCAGGAAAAATCAAGAAGAGATCGGATACCAAATGAGAGAATACGAGAAAGGATGGAAGTCAAGCATACAATAGTTAATGACATAAAATCAAAACAGTTAATATGGTACACATTATTTGTTCACTTGTTATTATATTATTAGTCACATAACCAGCTCAGTACTACTTTGTCCTGATCTTTCGTTTGTCGATGATGTTAGTTTAGGATTGGAGTTTTGGTTGCATTAATCACAACTGGCTAAAACACACTAGTCAAAAACATAAGTTTTTGTGAAATTGGGGTATTACTTTTAACACGTTGGCTGCCGCATAAATCTGACATAAGCTAAGACAGTCCTTACAGTAGCGATCCGGGCCTTATTCTTCTACTTCTTTCTCTTTATAAGCAGCTGTGCTTGTTTATTAGCGGACTATAACCTCTATAGAAAGAGTTGTAATTTCATCTTTTGCGCAGGTCGTCCATATCTTTTGCGATTGGTGACTTATCTTTATTTTGATGACACGGATCTCCTTCATTTCTGCTTATGTTGTTATTCTGATTTTTTTTATTGTATGTCCCACTTATTTATACACTGTATGTTACATTTTCTTCTAATGTTTTCACTTCTCTTTCACTGGATTTATAAATTCTTAATCTGAGTGTTAATGTGTCTGTTTCGCCATATAGTAAAATTAAGGCATCCTGCCAGTCTATTTGCTTCTTGTACTTGATCTTTAACTTCTTTGTCCAGGTCTCTCTAGTCTTTTATTTCCATTACTTGTCCAATACTGACGCCATCAATTTCTATTTTACATCCGGTTGGTTCTTTGCTGACTACTATTTAAAGGGTTCAGCACGCAACAAAAAAGCGGGTCACACTAAAAATTAAAGAAGAGCCACCAAAATAGAAATTATTCCTACTGAAGATGCGGAATAACGATTACAAGTGCTGTAACAGACACCATGAAAACACTTAGGGTACAAACGAAATAACAAGAGGCAAAAATGGATGACAGAAGAAATACTATTACTAATGGTAAGAACGTCGAAGACACAAAGATAGACCAAATTCATGATCATCTCCAGAAACTTGGATTGCACTTGAAAACTCCACCATAACACTGAATAGTAAATCCATAGAAAGAGTAAGTAAATTTAAATACCTGGGATCGTGGCTTTTTGAAGACTGGGCATCGGACAGGGAAGTAAAAGGTCGCATTGAGGAAGCTCGACAAGCTTTCGTAAAATTCAAGAAGGTTACTGACTTGTTCAGAGTTCGATCTTCAACTGAGACTAAGGTTTACTAAGTGCTACGTATGGTCAGTGCTGCTATTATGGCGTAGAGGGCTGGACACTCAAAACGAGGATATAAACAGATTAGAAGCTTTCGAAATGTGGCTTTATCGCTGTATCCTAAAAAATACCATGGACAGCGAAAATCACAAATATAGATGTCCTTAAAAGAATAAAACCAAGAACGCCAACTTTTCGAAACCATCAAGAAAAGGAAAACGCGTATCTAGGTCACATCATGCGAAATGAAAAATACCAGTTCTCCAACTTATAATCGGGGTAAAAATTGAAGGCAAGAGAGGAATGGGACGAAAGAAAATGTCCTGGCTCCGAAAACATAAGGCAATGGACAGGGATTAACGACATACAATCTCTGATATATATTGCAAGAAATAGAGAATTAATGAGAAATGTGATCGCTAACATCCATTAGTGGATTTGCATCTGAAGAAGAAGAAGATGCGAACAGGAAATGGCATATATTAAAAAGATGCTCTTATACGCACATGTGAGACAACACTAACACCTAAGATAATCAAGAACAAAAATGAATGGATGACCGATGAGATTCTGGATCTCATGAAGCAAGAAGATCCTATAAAACCAAAGACAAAAACATGTATAATATTATACACACAGAAATAAGGAGAAAGATCAGAGATGCAAAGGAAAGATGGTATAGTGACAGATGCGAAGAGATTGAACAGTTGGTGGAGAAACATAGATAACTTAAACCTTTATAAAAAAATTAGAGGAAATAACAGGCACTAATATTAAGAAAAAATCAAACATACTGCTGGATAAAAACGGCAAAATAATTATAGACGTCGGTGAAAGACTTAAAAGATGGCAGGAATATATTCACGAGCTATTTAAAGACGAACGGACTAAGATAGTACTAAAGCAGGTAAAGTTCGACAACGGCGCAGACATAACAGAAGATGAGGTATTAGAGGCGATAAAGCGAACAAAGAATAACAAGGCAACAGGTCCTGACGAAATACCTGTAGACATAATACGGTTAATAGAAGAACAGCAAATTGGAATAATGGTCGACTTATTCAATACAATATACAGTACAGGAATCATTCCCAGAGATTGGCTGATATCAACCATTCATAACACTACCAAAAAAAAGCAAATGCAAAAGAATGCCAAGACCACCGGATAATAAGTTTAATGAGTCATACGCTCAAAATATTTTTAAAAATTATACACCGGAGAATACACAACAAACTTGAGCAGGACATAAGTGACACACAATTTGGATTTAGAAATGCACTGGGAAAGAGGGAAGCCCTGTTCGCTGTGAATGTACTTGTGCAAAGGTGCATGGATGTTAATCAGCCAGTATATATGTGTTTCTTGGATTACAACAAAGCCTTCGATAAGGTCAGACATAACCGTCTTATCGAATTACTTGAAAAGAAAAACTTAGATATGAGAGACATCAGGATCATTAGCGCTATCTATTATAATCAGATCGCTGTGGTAAAAGAGAACAACGTCTTTTCAAATGAAATACAGATTGAGAGGGGCGTCAGGCAGGGTTGTGTCCTGTCTCCTACTTTGTTTAATTTGTATTCAGAGGAAATAATCCAGGAAGCACTAGAAGAACTAACTATGGGAATAAAAGTAAATGGGCTCCGCCGACACATTTATTAGCGAATGTTGAGATTACAACATGGTGAAGAGTGGTAAAGTCAATGAAGAAAACGGACTGTCCTAAACACAAAAAAGACACAATTTATGGTAATTACAAAAGCCAACAGCCAAGAAAACATACGAACAAAAACAAAATGAAAAATTAATATCTGGGTACAATAATGAATGAAAATAATGAGTACACAGAAGAGATTAAGGCAAGAATATGACAGGCAAGAAATTCTTTCAACAAACTGAAAAAAGTACTCTGCAGTAGGGACATTTCAATTTCTTTAAAGATAAGACTTCTGAGATGCTACGAGTTTTCCGTATTATTTTATGGGTTGGAGGCTTGGACTTTAAAGAAAGGATGTTTCGGACAGATTGGAAGCCTTCGAGTTATGGGCCTACAGAAGGATATTAAGAATAAGTTGGGTAGATAGAATCACGAATGTCGAGGTGTTGAGAAGAATGGGTAAAGATAAAGAGGTCTTCAGAATTCACTTCATCGTTGCTAAATACTTTTTCAATGTTTGCCATTTGTATTGCCATGTAACCTCACTTTATGTTATAGATGGGCCTGTTATAGCAATATGTGTATATTGTTCTACTCTTTTGTCTTCAAATATTCATTAGAACAAAAAACCTTTAAAATTAAAAGCTGTTTAGTATTTTCACACTGTTCCACATCAAGTATTCCGTATTGTTCCACAAAATCAAGTATTTTCTTTATATATCCCATACACGTTTAATATCAGTGAGTACATAGAGTCCTATAAATTCCACAGGACGAAAACCTTTAAGTAATATTACGTACTTCTTACAAATCCGATGAAAACCGCCCGTAATAACGATTTATTCGCGGCTTAACAAGATCTGAATGGAAAAATATCCATATTGGTAGCCTCGGACTCTTTTCACAATTTCGAATGATTGAAATAATAGCGCGACGTGGCTGGAATTCAGCCTGTGATCACTGTCGCTATAAATCAGTGTTTTACACCATTATTTAGTGCGATTTTAGGTCAGGGTGTGAACAATCCCCCAGCGGACTGTAGTCGCATCCGGTTTGTTAGACCGGGAGGTGGTCCTTTAAATAAAATAATCGTTTAGTAGTGAGATGTTATTAAATAGAACATATTAATTACGTATATTATTGGTAAGATTATTAAATATATAGAATAGAATAGAAATATGCTTTGTTGCCACTGAAAATTGTACAATTGATAATACATTGAAAACTACAAAAGCAAAAAATTAAATTACTAAATCATAAATAATTTCATAAAAAAAGATTAAATATACAATCCATTGCAAAATTAAATAATTCCAATGCATATAAAACTTACATTTTAATGCAATTTAATAAGTTTAGTTGCTGAATGTTATACCCAAATCTTCTTCTTATAGTGCCGTGCACCTATAGTGCGTTGGCGAATTACCTTAAGGCCAGACGTCTGTCTTTTGCGGCATGCAAAAGATCGCCAGTGTTATTTATGCCTGTCCAGTTCTTTATGTTCCGTAGCCATGACAATTGTTTGCGACCTACTCCTCTCTTGCCTTCAATCTTTCCCTGGATGATTAGTTGAGGTATTGCGTATTTTTTTCCTCTCAAAATATGGCCGAGGTATCCAATTTTTCGTACCTTGATCAAATTGAGTAGTTCTCTCTCAGTATTTACCTTACTTAAGACTTCCTCGTTTCTCACCCTATCTGTCCATGGTATGTGGAACATACTTCGGTACGTCCACATTTCGAAGGCTTCCAACTTATTAATGGAAGGTGCTCTTAACGTCCATGTTTCCATGCCGTATAACAATATGGACCATACATAGCATTTAACCATCCTGTAGCGGAGATTGAAGGAAATATTGCGGTTACATAGTAGCGGTTTAAATTGGATAAAAGCTTGTCTTGCTTGTTCGGTACGGCATTTTATTTCTTGTTGAGGATCCCATTGGTCATTATCATCATTCCCAAGTATTTAAATGTTTTCACTTGATCGATTGGAGCATTATCTACTTGCAGTTGTATTCTTAAAAGTGCGTTTTTTCTTATTGCCATGCATTTAGTTTTTCCAGCATTTATCTTCAAGCCATATTTTTCCTACGATGTTTATTTTATTTAACATCAACTGCATATCATATTCGTTGTCTGTTATTATCGCGGTGCCGTCGGCGTAACGAATGTTATTTATCGGGAACCTGTGTACACCCCTGTCGCACCCCTCTTTAAATTTTAAATTTTTCTGTGTTGGTTGATTTGTTCAGTCTCACTTGTTTTGATTCCACTAGAGATTCTGGATAACTCTTATATCTTTTTGGTCAATGTTAGCGTTGTGTAGCATTTTTATCATTGCGTCATGTTTTACAGTGTCAAACGCCTTTTTATAATCGAGAAATGTTATAACTGTATCCTTTGGTTGATCCATGCAGTTTTGTACAAGCGTATTCAAGTAGAAAGCTACTTCACGTGTACGCAGTCCGCTCTTGAAACCAAATTGTGTCTCACCGCTTAGATCTTCTATCTTTCTCAACCTTAAGCAAATGGCTCTTTAAACTTATCAGTCTGTTGTCTTTGCATTTTGTCGCTCTTTGTGATTTAAGCCGCGTTTCCACGATGGCAATTGGCGAGGCAATTGTCAGAAGACAACTGACTGGCATGAAATTATTGTCTTCGTGTAAACACTTCAGGCCAATTGCCTTGCCAACTGCCCTCACAATTGGCCCAAAATTCAGTTGTGTCCGGGAGTAGACTGAGACAATTGGTGCCTGTACAACGGTGTAGGCCAGTAGTACTGCCAGTAATATTGTGTTATTGGGTTCAATTAATTTTCGTACAATAACATAACCTATAGATATGTTTGACGTTAAATGTAAGCTTAATACGTCAGTGTTGACATATACTCAATTTTTCACTCTCTCATATATAAAATTATGGGCAAGATTTATATATATGAAATGAAAATTTAAAATTGAAAAATACATATGTATATAATTAAACAATAACGTGAAAAATACATAATAATTAAAAGCCTTAAAATTATACCTATAAATATTATAAAATAAAATTATATCTTACATTTAAAATACTTATATAATAAAAACCATTAAAATTATGCTTAAGGTAAAAATTAATGGTTTAGAAACTTTAAAAACTGGAGAATAAAGTAAAGTTAAATGAAAATAAAAAATTAGGTTAAACATAAGAATACACTAAATACTTAGCTATATTTAAAGTAAAAAATACTATTTTATGAATGCTTTTTAATATGAATTCAAAAATTGTGGCTTCTCATAACAAAACATTATATAAAAATTAATGGGAAAATCCCAGTAGTTGGCTGTATACCATCGTTTAAAAAACTTATACAGAAGTAAAACACTTCACATTTACCTAAGTATATTCTTCTTCTTCTTCTTTAAGTTCCATCTTCTATCGAAGGTTGGAAATCATCATGGCTATGCGGACTCTGTTGACTGCCGCTCTAAAAAGTTCTGCACTACTGCATTCAAACCATTCCCTTAAGTTCTTAAGCCAGGATATTCTTCGTCTTCCCACATTTCGCTTTCCTCGGATTTTGCCCTGCATAATAAGTTGTAATAATGCGTATTTTTGCCCTCTCATCACATGTTCCAAGTACTCAAGTTTTCGTCTTTTAATAGTTAATATTATTTCCGCCTCATTTCCTATCCTTCTAGTTACTTCCATGTTTGACATTCTTTGAATCCATGATATTCGTAGGATTCTTCTGTAACACCAAAATTCAAAGGCGGCCAGCTTATTCAGATGAACTTGTTTTAGTGTCCAAGCTTCCAGACCATAAAGAAGAGTAGAGAACACGTAACATCGAAGCATTCTCAGGCGTAGTTCTAACCTTATATCCCGACAACAAAGAAATTTTTTAAGTTTAATAAATGATGTACGTGCTATTTCAATACGTGTCTTAATTCTTTGGTTTGGTCTACATCTGATGTTATCCATGTTCCTAAATATTTATAGTTATTAACATTCTCAATTGCAGTATCTTCAATAGTCAATTGGATATTTGCATGTGCAGATTTAGTCATGATCATGCATTTGGTTTTCTTTAAATTTATCTTCAGTCCGTACTCATGACAGCGTTCATTAAGGCGTTGCATTAGGTTCTGTAAATCATTGTTGTTATCCGTAATTATTACTGTATCGTCTGCAAAACGTAAGTTATTATTATATTACCTTTTATTTTATTTACCTTTTATTATATACATTTACCTAAGTATATACCTAAATACAAAGTGAAGCATTTTACTTCTGTATAAGTTTTTTAAAACATTATATACAATTTCGTCAAAGTATCTTTCTATTTTAAAAACTCCTATACTTTATACAAAAAAATCATTGAAAAGTGTTACCAGCATGTCGATGTTATCATCTTCCAACAGTTTTATGGACCTCATCGGTCAGGGGCCTGCTAGTTTCACTACTTTTATATCGTGCTCCATCTCGGCGCGAATAATGGGAGGGCCGGATAAATTTTCCGTGGGTGAGTTAGTAGTTGGCAGATTCGGTCTATTATCCGCAAAGAGGGACGAAGCATAGTTTGCCCAGATTTAAGATAGTTCTTCCTGGATATGAACGTAGCTTCCTTGATCATTCTTCAGGCGAGTCTCAATTTTTTGGACCTTTTTATGTAGTTCAAAAGCTATCTCCCTTTTCTTGTAGTGATTCTAAATCTTCACAACGTTCTTTCATCCAGCTTTCCTTTGCGTTTTTAATTCTTGCCCTTATCGTACGTTGGATTTCCTTGTATTTCTGTTGATTCTGATGTATTTTGTACTGAATGCGTTGCTCCATTAGCATCAAGTATTTCTTGTCATCAACTCGTTTTTGTGATTTCTTTTTATTTTACTTGCGACTACTTCATCAGCCTCGACAATAGCCTCTTTTTATTTTCTTACAGGTTTCCGCTATGCAATTTACTTGTACTATGTTTCTCAAGTTCTCGTTGATGTGCTTACTGTATGTTGATCTAAGCTCTTCATCTCTCATTAATTCTCTAGTGTTTATGTATTTTTTATTAGATGGCTTTTTAACCTTTGCCAATCGAAGCCTTACATTCGCGATTAGGGGGTTGTCGCCAGATGAAATGTACGCACCAGGGTAAGCGGCCACTCTTTTCATATAGTTGCGGAATCTTTTGTTTATCATTATGTAATCAATTTGATTTCGTATCGTATTACCTGGACGATCTCCTGGTGCTCGCCATGTATACAATCTTCTCTTGATGGGAGTTGATACCACGTATTGGATATGACGAAATTGTGGTCATTACAAAATTCAATTAGTAACTTTCCTCGCTCATTTTAGTTACCCAGACCGATATCACCGACCGCATTACCAGATCTACCCCTACCGACTTTGACATTAAAATCGCCCATTATGATGTAGATATCGTTTTTCCTTGTGACCTTTAATGCTTCCTTTATGTCTTTATAGAAATCTAAAACTTCAGTTTCCGGTTTTTTTTTTCACTATGATTACTCTGTTTGAAACGGATAAGTAAAGCACTATTGAAGTAAAGTAAAGTAAGTAAAGTAGTAAAGCACTATTGCAACTCTATGCCTGTGGTAATTTTCTGTGCGTTGCTACCGGAATAGTACACTGTTAAGTTGTCTTTGTGAGACCTCAGCCAGATCACCTTAATCTACCTACACCCATTGCTTTTACTTCTAGGCGCCGTATTTCTTTGAGCAGGTTATGTAACTTTCTTGTGATGCACAAACTATTGACGTTTCATGTCGCTACTTCATGAATAAGTCATCTTGAAGTCGAACCGGGGGATTTTTAGCACCCTCGGACGATCTAAGGTCTGTCCGGGACTGAGGGCTTTTGCTTCAATTTTGTCCGACATATAAGATCATTATTCCAGGCATATCCGTAGGGATCTTTAATGTAATGGTTTCCCCTTACCTTCTATATCTTTATGCCGTTGGCCAAATTTTACCAACTCTACTCAACCAACTCCCGACTGCCGTTGGACCAACTCCTACGAGTTGGTAAGTGGTAGGGCATCTTTTACTTCTCTTACTCATTGGACGAGACTGGTAAATACACATCAAAGGTTGATATAATTTGTTGAAAGACTTACGTGGAAATCGAATTGTGAAGATAAATAATAAAATTATTTTCGAAAAACTCTGTCAAAATTGTCATCTACACATCTTTTGTACGAACACATTATGTAGTTGTCACTATTGAAGCCACATGGTCAATGAATTAAATACCAAAAACCTTAATGTTATGGAAGTCTGTTAGTTATCAGATCCGGAAGTTTCTGTCAAAAAAAGATGACAGTTTCGATTTTAGGAGAAAAGTTATATTTGAAATATGAAATTTATGTCAAGATCAATTTAAGACAAATTATTATTTTGTTATTGGTTCTTATAAGAAGAAAATATATCTTCCAAAAAAAGAGAAAAAAGAAAATCTTCTATTTTAATTTCTTATGTTGCAGCCTCTCTACCTATCTGACACAATTCTCTCTCTAAAATGCGAAATATAAGCAACAGGTTGGCAATATTTCAGAATAAACCACCCTTAGCAGATGCTATGGGTGATTATTGCAGTCTTTGTGAGTTAGGAACATTTTAATTTAGAGCGGACTTGGGCTTGTAAAGAAGGAATATATTAATAAAATTGCTAAACGGAAATATGTACATCATTTAATAATAATGTGATACTAATATTATATAATTTCACATATAAGCAAAGGATAATTCGGATAGATTTCCGCGGTCAGGTAAATGAAATACTAAGTTCTCGGGAAGAACTGAGTTGAGAATTTAAATCTCGAACAGAGGAGCAATGGAATTTCGATACGGCAACATCGAAGAAATATACGAGCATATAAAGGCAAGTATAAAACAAGCAGCATTTGAAGCCCTTGGAGAAAAGAACATATAACAAATAAACAGCACTATTATGAAATAAATGAACCTGGTTGGATATTAGCGTATTTAAAGAATAGAACTACGAAGGACCACCAGCCTGGGGCTGAAATGAAAAACAGATTTAAACACTAACTTATATTTATTACTAAGATTGAATAGCAATTTCTGAAATCTGTCCGAAAACACTGTGATATGGGGTATTTCAACTACACTTTTCACTGGCGCTATTTTCACTATTATATAGTAGTGAGCTTTGATGTAGTGTCATTATTCACCAATGTGCCAGTAGAAGAATCATTAGAAATTATACGCAGAAAATATCCAATACCACAGGATACATTAAACCTGACGAGCAGTGCTTAAACAACACATATTTCATCTACAAGGACCAGAGGTACAAACAAGTTGAAGGGGCACCGATGGGTTCACCACTGTCACCCGTAATAGCCAACCTTTTTATGGAAGATATAGAATCAAAAGCAATAGAAACAGCAGAGCATAAACCCAAACTGTGGCTTAGGTATGTTGATGACACATTTATTATCTGGACACATGGAGAAGAGAAGCTTAAACGAGTTCCTACAACACATTAATAATATCCACCCAAAAATACAGTTTACCATGGAACGGGAGAATAACCAACAACTTCCATTCCTAGATGTGTTAGTTATTAAGAAAGAAGACGGAAGCATAGGACACACAGTATACCGAAACCAACCCATACTGACAGGTACTTACACGCAGACTCACTCCAACATCCTGCACAATTAAATTCGGTAATAAAACCCTAATAACAAGATCTGAGAAACTGGCAGATAAGGAACATAAGAACGAAGAAATGCAAAAAGTCAAACAGCTCTAAGAAAATTTTTTTGTCACTGTCAGCTGATTTGAACCTATTTTTTGGATTTAAGATATACCATACTTAAATAAAAAATAAATATTTAATTATTTTATATATGATTTTGATACCACAGCTAAACTGATGCAAATTTTAAAACAAGAAAATCAATAAAGAAATCAAACTCTACGGATTAAAAAATACGCTAATATTTTGTAGGTCCTTCTTCATTATCAATTACAGCCTGCAGTCTTCTAGGTATTAATTAGACCAACTTTCTAGTGTACTCTTGGGGAATTGTGTACCAAGCTTCAGTCATTTTTACTTTCAATTCATTTCTACTTGATTAATTACTATTTAACTGGGCTTATTTTCAGGCTTAATTGTGGCTTATTCTCAGTTAAATAGTAATTAATTTACAATTCCACAAGAAAATAGCTTCAGAACAATATTTCTACTTGATACTAAGGCACTTTTTATTTACTATATTTTTTAATGTCAACCACAACTTTTTCAATAGCATTCAAATCTAGTGACTGGGCTGGTGTTTTTAATGGCATGGCAATAATAATAGTGAAGAAGCGCTTCAAGGTATTTAAACTTAGCGAGCAGCGACCGAGAAATCAGTTCTCCTGAAACATCAAGACGAAGCAGAAATAATCTGACTTGACAATGGCAAGTGTGACCTTTCCGAAACGTCGTCAAAACAATGGTTTATCTAAAAACCAAAATTACTTAACGCGGAGTCAAACCCGGAAAAACAACTGAAATCATATATATATATATATATATTATATATATATATATATATATATATATATATATTATTGTAATATTTAAAGTCTTGGTGCGCCAAGCAATTAATTAGCTAATTAATTAATTAATTAATTAAAATTATTTAAATGATATGATTATGACTCTATCACACTTTTTAATTCTCTTATCTCAGGGTTAAATTCGTGCTTCAATATCTATGCTTCACATGTGAAAGGTAAGGTCCAAAGAATACCGGAATAATAAAAAACACATATGATATAACACTATATATTGAAATAAAAATAATGAAATAAAATTCACACTCAAATGTTTTCAATAAACAATATCTCATATATGATTCTTAAAATTTTGTACTACGTACGTGAACCTTCAAAATTAATGGTATAAACAATATTAGTTAAAATCTCAAAATCCAATTATTATTCTGAATCTCCTAATCAAAAATTTATATCTTTTCCAAAGTAATTGTAAAAATTGTGTTATCAATAAAAGAAAAACTGCAGAAAAACAAAACGATCTCTCTCTGATGATGAGTGGTCCAAATCCTTGTTCCTGGTAGCCTATATTATCTATTCTTAGCAGCTCCCTAGGTAATCAGCAATCTTACAACAAATTGTTGCAAGTATATCGTCCTTAATGATCTCCTTCAAAAGCACGAATCATTCAAATTATGATAGCCTTTCTCCTCTCGATAAACTGAATCTCTCGTTGGCCCGAGTGAAAAATGACTCTTGAATATCTTCTCTTTACGATAAACTGAATCTCTCGTTGGCCTGAACAGTGACTCTTGGAATATAAGTAGAAAAATATGACTTACAATATTTTGCTGCTTCAGCTTCTGTCAGATACACTAACTCCACAAAAACTCACTAACATTCAGCACTACTGCTTGCTACCTCTCGGGAACCGCCAGAGAACAATCACTGTTCGTCTTACAGACTTGGAAAACCAACTGACTATCTCTTTGTTTCAAAAACTAACTAAAGTCTCATTCTCAAACCAATCATCCACCTTTTTCAATTTCATCCAATCAAAACGCGTCATCCATCTCCATTTCTTCATTTCGATGAAGAACAAATTTTTACCTACAATTATAAAATTTCCTAAAACTTATTTACAAATAATATTTTTCTACAATTCTTAAAAACTAACAAAAACCTATCTTTCTAAACTATTCTATTGTCTAATCACTGCACTAATGTATTTGGAAAACCCGGTTCAATTGTCTTTTATTTCACTTAAGCTTATTCACGTCATACAAATATATTTTAAGAAAGAAAATAATTTATGCATATCTTACGATTTGTTAAATATAGGTAATCCAAAATTAAAAGACTTTCATTCTTCGAAATATTTGTAGTTTATTGTTTGACTTATCTGAATTATTTTAATGTTTTTGAACTTTAAAATATTTTAAGCAAACCAATATTTTTCTCGATTTTACATATCATAACAATATATATATATATATATATATATATATATATATATATTTTATATATATATAAATATTATATTTATATATAATATATATATATTATATATATATATATATTATATAATTCTTTGGAGGATAACTTTCGGGAAAGCGTCAAAACAAGGATCAGCTAGAGATGGTATAAGCCAGTTTGGTGTAGAACTTTATTCTATATGTGAAATTTTCGGTGATATGTTGTCACCTTCATCAGCACCTAAATGGAAAACCTATTTTAGTACAAGTGGTGGAAGTTAACATATAAAACCTACATTGAAAATGTTCAGTTGGTCCTAGAGTTGAAGAACACTGTCACAAACATGTTAAAATATTAAAAATTACATTTAAAATTTTGAATAAAAACATTACAACACAACAGGGTATTATTTGAAATACAAATACAACAAAAATCTAAAAATTATAACCTACACAACAACTGCAACTTCATGTTAAAGGTAGAAAAGAAGAATTATTCTTCTTTTTGATGACATATTTCTGACTTCTGTCAATGTCCGGGTGTCATATGCAACGAGGTTATAATTTTCACGTTAGAACCTCATGGATATGGAAAGAAAGAGCCCCAGGAAACAAACAAAACTCTATTTATATATATATATTATATAAATATATATATATAATATATATATATATATATATATATATATATATATATATATATATATAACTAATTACAAGTAGAATTACTTAGCGGAATGTCGGTTTTATGTTAACGAACTACTGGCAACACTGTGGTTTGAGTGGTTTGAATATATGCACTGTTTATATAAAAACTATACTGCGGTTTAAATAAACACTGATTACTATAAATGATTGACATAATCTTTATGAATAATATTGCGATGCGAACTATTTAGTTACAAATACATATAATATATTAGTAAGCGAATTTGCGAGCTAGCGACTGTTAGCTTACGAGATTTTTCTGAAATGTGGTAAAAGCTTTTTCTGAACTGACTGATAATATCTAAATTATGTAGGCAGATAGCGCAGGGGTCCTACCCCTAAAAGTACAGTAAGATAGCTTCCGTCATTTCTTCTAAGAAGTCTTAGCAATATCGGCATGGAAAAATTTAATCTCAAGTGAAATGTAATTTCACCAGAACCAACAAAAAGAATAATTGAAGAAAAAAAGCAACTATACAGAAAATGGCTTACTACAAACAACGATAAAGTTTATAAAGAATATAGAGAAAAAGATAGAGAAGTAAAAAAAACAAATAACACAACAAAAAAATTAAGAATGGGAAAGAACCTGCTTAAATATTGAAACATACATAGGAGGTACTTCGGAATACTACAAGAACTTCGAGGTCACGAAAAACACGGAGAGGATCGAAACAAAACTCGAAAGAAAAAATTAAATTGGGAAATATACAGGATAAAGAATGGAACAAGGAACATCTTCACAGAACAAAGACAACAATTCGTTGGAAAAGAAAACTGGTGAAGACGAAGCAGATCCCCACAACAAGAAGAAGAAATAACATATAGGAAAGTGAGAACGGCCATAAAGCAATTAAACATAAGAAAGCAGCGGGACCTGGAGGCATCTCACCTGAGCTTATAAAATACGGATTAAAAAAATTACACCGGATGATACAATGGAATTTCAGAAAGCCATATATGGAGAACAGCTCCCAAAGGAATGTACGGAGGCATATATGACATCTATATTTAAGAAAGGAGATAAAAAACGATGCAAAAACTACAGAGAAATATGCGTAATCAATAGAAAGATTATATGGGAAGATACTGCGAGAAAAGTTAGAGCAAGCGATAAAAGGCAAAATCGGGGAGAATCAGGCAGGCTTCACGGCAGGAAAATCATGCACAGACCACATATACACCCTGAAATAACTGTTGGAAAAGAAAAAGGCAAAAAATAGAGATACACATTTGACATCTGTGGACCTGAGAAAGGCGTAAGACTGTGTACCAAGGTCACAACTATGGAAGGCAATGTACAAATTAGAAATACAGACGGAACTCATAGAAGCTACAAAAGCTCTGTATAAAGAAAATAAAGTGTCCATTAAAGTGGGAACAAGAATCATAGGTGAATTCATCACAACAAAAGGGCTCCTGCAGGGTTGTTCCACATCTCCAACCCTATTCAAAATATACTTAGAGAAAGCCTTGACTACATGCAAAAGAAAATGCAAAGGCATGGGAGTACCGGTACGAAGAAACTATAAGAAGAATATACCAAGGCTGTCCTAGATGTTAACCTCGCGAAAACAGAGTACCTATCTATAAGTGAAGAAGACATAGAAGATCTACAGATTGATGACAACGTAACAATCAAAGAAAAGAATACATTCAAATACGTGTGGTTTATAATCACGAAAAAGGCAACAACAGAGGAAGAAATTACACAAAGATTAGGATAAACAAGAACAGCAATCCAACAACTTAACTCAGTATTGTAGGATAGACACCTAAATATTAAGACAAAAACACAGATTTATAAAACATTACTGCGAAGTATTATGACATATGGCGCTGAAAATTGGATTATAAATAAGAAAAACAGCAGTAAGATAGTGGCAACAGAGATGGAATGCCTGCAAAGATGCTGCAGAGTAACAAGAATGGATAGAAGTAATGACCAAATAAAGTAAAAAACATCATAGATAGATAGATAGATAGTTTATTTGACTGTAAGTTACAACTAGGTTTACAGCAAGTCAAAACTAAAATTATAAATATTAAATATTACAAAAAATGGAAACAATACATTAAAAATATTTAAGACATTAAAATACTTAAAAAACGTACAATATAGACATATAATTAAAATATTAATAAATTTGGTTATGTTGCAGCTTAGGCATTCACAGATACACCCTCGTAATATTCACCTAATGTATAAGGACACATGGTCACTAGGTACTCTTTGACTTGGTTTTTAAAAGCTGTAGTTGAATTAATGTTTTTAAAATTTTGAGGAAGTTGATTATACAGTAGTAAACCACAGATAGTAGATGACTTCCTGCTTATTTCTAAATGTCGATAGGGTACTACAAACTGTCTCTTATTTCTTGTGTTGTGTGAGTGAATATCACTGTTACATAAAAAAGTTCTTTTATTTTTATGAATTAGTATCAATAATTCCAAAATGTAAATTCCATACACTGTTAATATATTCAAATCTCTAAATAGGTTTTTACAAGACCAACCATACGGAACACCTGCTATACATCTGACAATACGTTTTTGGGCCTTGAAAACGTCCTTTACACTAGAAGAACCACCCCAGACAGTTATACCGTAACTTATTGTCGATTGTACCTCAGCAAAATAAAAAAGACGAAGGTGTTGCAGACTAAGTATTCTACCCAAATTTCTCAATTGATAACATTTAGAATTGAGTTTTTTACATACATTCCAACAATGAGTCTTAAAAGATAAATGAGAGTCGAAAGTCACTCCTAAAAACTTCACATCACTACAACTCAAAATATCCTCACCATTGATGGAAATACTTAAATCAGGTTTAGTTGAATTTGAACGTGATGTAAATGATAAAAATTTAGTTTTGTGAACATTGAACAGGAGCGACTGATTACTGGACCAATCAGAGAAGGTCTTCAGAGAGTTTGTTATTTTATCTTGTAAAAAATTTATGTCTTTATCGCGATATAGCATTGTTGAGTCATCCGCATAAACTGATACAAATGCATCAGGCATTACATGTGGTAGTTCATTAATATACAAAATAAATAATATAGGGCCCAATATTGAGCCTGTGGTACTCCATTCTTATTAATAATCGGATCAGACATTGAAATCTTGAAGTTATTTTTCACTTTAACTATTTGGTGCCGGTCTTTCAGATAGGAAACAAACCAACTATGGGCAACTCCCCTAACACCATATCTGTACAATCTATCGAGGAGCACATCGTGTTGCACACAATCAAATGCACGACTGAGATCACAAAAATGGCAGTTGGATTTTCACTGTTCTCAATTGAGAGTAAGACTTCCTCATAAAAACTGTTAATGGCTGTGGAAGTAGAAAATTTATTTCGAAATCCATGTTGATGCTTTGTGATAATTTGGTTGATATCTAAAAATAATAAAAGTTGTTTTAGCATTGCATATTCAATAATCTTAGATATCACAGATGGAACAGACAATGGTCGAAAATTTGACATTAATTCAGGATCACCTTGTTTTAATACCGGTGAAATGATAGAAGTTTTCAGCATATTGGGAAAAACACCAGTATTGAAAGAAGCATTTATAATGTGAGTCAGTGGTGTCAAAATTTGAGACGCAATTTTCTTAATTACTATACCTGATATTTCATCAAAACCACACGATGCTTTGTTTTTAATTTTATATTTTATTATATCTAAGACATCTTCCTCTGTTACATAAGATAGGAACAAACTACTTTGAACAAAATCATTGGAATGCTGAAAATTTAAATTTGGTTTAATTATTTTACTAATTATATCCACTGGTGCATCTATAAAGTAATCATTAAATTTGTTTGATATTATATCTGAATCTGTAATCCTAGTATCATCTATTTTTAGACAGATATTTTTGTGATTTTTTGTTTTCCATTAAGTTTATTTATAACAGCCCATGTGGTTTTGTTTTTGTTAGAGGATTTAGAGATTTTGTTAAAATAAAATTGACCCTTTGTGGCCTCAACAAGAACTTTGTGCTGATATTTTTTTTGTCTATGTAGAGTTTTTAGCTCAGGGTAAGTCTTACTCAATATATACAAATCCTTCAGACTATCTGAAGAAGATTTTACTTCTTGGGTGACCCATGTATTTTTTTTTGTTTTGGTAATGTTTGGTTTCTCTAATAGGACAACTAATATTGAAATAGAACTGTAATTTATCATGAAAGGCATTATATTTACTCTCAACATCAGTTGCATGATAAACATCTTGCCATGTTTCTTTACTCAAGAGATTGTTGAATGCATCTATAGCGCCTTCATGTGTTACTCTGAAAGTATTTCGAACTGTTGTCATAGTTAGATTAATAAAATTCAATCTTAAAAGGAATATATCGTGATCCGATTCAGTATTTACATTTACAGTACCTACACAATCATCACAATTTGTATATACCTGATCCAAAATATTTCCGCATGTGGAAGTCGACCTTGTAGGTGTAAAGTTCCTGGGTGACAAACCATAAGATGCTAGAAGACCAGAAAATCTGTGTGAATTATTTAGTGTCATGGAATTTACATTAAAATCGCCTGTTAAAAATATGAATTGATTTGGTTTAAAATTTGAATTTAAAATAAGGTTAAGTTTTTCATATAATACATCAAATTTACCTTTAGGAGATCTGTAGCAAACTAAAATTGTGTGTTGATTTGAATTGTAATGCCACTTCAGCCCACATACCTCAATGTCTTTTTCAACACAGTACCGATCGACTAAAATGGAATTAACCTTCATATCATCCCTTGCCCAAACTGCAACGCCACCACATTTATATTGGGATCTACTAAAATAATTTACAATTTTAAAATTTGGAAAATTATAATGCATCACCTCGTCATTTGCTGCCCACGTCTCAGTCATACAAAGAAATTTCAAATCAGACTCGTTATAATCAGCAAATAAACAATCCATTTTAAATTGATTTAGTCCCTGAATATTTGACAGTAGGAGATCGTACTCATCCCTTCCTTTTTCCTGTTTAAAAGTCAATTCTTCATACTTCACTTTATTTGCGTATGTGTTGAGTGCTTCATAAAAAACCTACTTACATAAGAGCCTACTGGCCATAGTTTTGGGTCATTCGCTTTACCGAAATTTTGTTCAAAAATTGAAACTTTAAAATATGAATATATGTTGGGATGCTTAGCCGTTAACGACGTACATATTACTTCTGGAAAGTGTTTTTCTAACATCTTCTTAAGATTTTCTGCCATTGTATGTTGGTCTACTCTAGTAACATAGAGATGGCTAAATTTTGGACACCACTGATTTCTGAGTTCTCATTATTACCTATAACAAAACGTCCATTCCTTTTTTTGTGTCTAACCATTTTCATAGGAACAAACATATTAACATATATAAAACAAAAAAGACTAAAGTGGTATAGACATGTAAGAAGAACTAGCGACAGCAGATGGATAAAGAGAATAACCGAGTGGAGCCCCATAGGAAGGAGGAAAAGAGGACGACCCCGAAGATTCTGGAGGAACGAAATAGAATATGCCATGAGTAAGAGAGGCCTAAACGATGGAGAATGGGACAACAGAGAGATGGAAAATGTTGAAGGAGGAAATGCAGTCTCGCATTACTATAAGTCCGTCACCAAACCAAACAATTGGAACTTTACTATGAGCTCGTGATTTATATTCCATTGAATAGGGATAAATGATCTAATACCACGTTTTTAGTTTCTGTGAGTAGAAAAAGTACGTAAAATATCACTATAATTTGGAAATAATATGTCAGCTGAGACTATTCTTTTTTATCACTTTTAACCCCTTTAAATCTGTTTCGATTCTATTTTAATAGTATTACGAAACTGTCGTGTTAATACGTCGCAAGCCATTCTGGCTAACCGTATTACACTCTAAGCAAACCTTATTAGAATCAGATCATCTCCAGCTAAACGCCCATATTGAGAAAGTTATCAAGTACGTATTGACATCGAGAATCAAGTTGCGACTTCCAAGCGCTTATCCCAATTAGCCTTATTCCAAACAGAAGAGTAATTGATTTATATGGAATTTGTCGTCAAAGTGAGTAAAAGGAAGCGGGCGTCTGTGTGATTTCCCTGTATAGCAACATTAGGAAGACATCTGTTTCGTATTCATGGAGCCAAATCCAATAATGCGATACAAAATGAAATAAATGTAATCCGGCAGTTCTGAGAACATAGGACTCGCGACTGGGGGTTTGTTCGCTTTACGATTTCCATGTTGCTGCAGTTATTGGGGGATAATAACATTTTCGACTTAGGGATTTTACTTATATGGTCACAATCAGGATATATTGTGTAGGATGCGAAAGACCTTTTGCTAGTTCAATCAAAGAGTCGATTTACCTTTTTTATGATTTCCTAGCAACACAAATATTTTGCTATTTTATTTATTATTAAGCCGAGGAATATTTTTTTTGTCATTCTATCACAATTTGGCTTCCATCATTGTTAAAAAATGCACTAAGCCTTTTAATAAATTCATTTTACCACTAGTATTTTTACAGTTGAGTACATAATAATGATAGATCAACTTAATAATACAAAGAAAAACAATATTTCTACTGTGAAATTAAATAAAGTATCATTTAAATTAAACAAATACAAAAAAGTTTAGAAATTAGGAGCTACAATAGAAATAGGTCGAGTGGAAAGGTGGTTAAGCATACACTCATATTTCACCTAACCTAACACAAGCTTATAAACTAAAATTACCATTAGGTACGTTAAAGCATTTTTTGCTAAGAAAGAAATTTTAAAAAGTACAGTTGGTTAAAAAAGTAATACAATACAGGCATAACTTCTTCTTTAGGTACCGTCTCCTCTAAGTAGGTAAGAGAGGCCTAAAGCTATTTTTACTATAGTGTATTTTTATGTATGAGAGAGTAATAAAACAATAAATTATGTATGCAAATCCCTAAACTGTTGATACGGGTGGCTCAATGAAAAACAGATATTTGTCAACAAGTTTACAGAAGTATATAGGAAAACAATTTTAAATTGAGTATGACCACCAGGTATAAAGGTTGGAGCAGAATAGAATACAATAGTTGTGAGGGTTACTAATCCCTAAATAAGGTTGCCAGTCTCGGAGTGATGGAGGTTAACAGGTACTAATGAATTTGCAAGAAATGTAAGATGTTTATTTTATTGGTTATATATAACCAATAAAAGTTTAATAAGTACCTACCTATTTGCAAAATAAAGTTTAATTCTTTAGATAAAATAAAACGTTTTATTTTATCTGAAATGAGTGCATTCCATGAAGTAAGGGTTTCAACAATCAAACATTTAATTCTTTAATTCCAGAAATCTACGACAGTAATTGACTAGATAATTACCTTCTAAACTTATTCCACAGAAAATGTGATAGTGGGTTTTCCATTTTGTAGGAAGGTCCAAGTGGCGTATTCAAAATTCTTAACAGTTCACTAAAAGTAGGTACTTCAGTTGCAAGGTGCAGTTTATTGTGTAAACAGTTATGGAAATTTGAAAGTTCCGTGTAAACGCCGAAAAATTGGTCCTTTAACAGTTAATGAAAAAACATTAATATTTAATTATTTAAATCATTTACAGACAAACGTTTATGTGAAAGTGTTGATGAGACCGTTGAGTTAGTTAGCAGTACACTTGATGTTGGGAAATCTACGATTTACAGAGTTATTAAAGAAGAGAAATGTGGTAGTTTTCAAATGCCACGTAATGCTCCAGGGAAACCAAAATTTCAAATAGAATATCATTTTAAAGAAGGACTTGGACGGAAAGTGCATGAATTCTTCTTTAGACAAGAATTTCCAACATTGGATAAAGTTCTTGTCTCAGTTCGAGATGATAAGGATTACCCAGAAATGAGTCGAAGTACGTTATGGAAACTTTTAAAAGAAATAGGCTTCCGCTGGAAAAAGAATCCCAGAAAGTCTATTTTATTAGAAAGAAGCGATATTGTCATATGGAGAAGACATTTTCTAAGAACCATAAAGGAAATGAGAAACCAAAAAAGAAAAATATTTTATCTTGATGAAACATGGATCAACGAGGGTCATACACCAAATACATTTTGGCAGGATGAAACTGTTACAAGTCAAAGGCACGCTTTTGTAAATAACTTATCTACTGGTTTAAACCCACCATCAGGAAAGGGACGCAGGCTGATAATAGTACACATTGGCAGTTCAGACGGTTTTGTTGAAGGTGGTTTATTAACTTTTGAATCAACTCGTACCGGTGACTACCATAAAGACATGAACGCTGATGTCTTTCAAGAATGGTTCGAACAAATGATAGATCTTCTTCCTAAGAACTGTGTAATAGTAATGGATAATGCAAGTTATCACTCCAGACTTATAGAAGGACTGCCCACAACCAAGTGATTAAAAAAAGACTTGCAGAATTGGCTGAGTTCAAAAAATATTACGTACCATCCCGGATCTATAAGAAAGGAACTTTATTCGTTGTGTGCCCTTCATAAAGAAAAATTTAAAAAATACGAAATTGATGAAATTGCCAAAATCGTGGAATGACAGTACTTAGATCCCCACCATATCATTGTGAATTAAACCCGATTGAACAGGTATGGGCACAGATAAAGAGTGAAGTTTCAAGAAAAAATACCACTTTTATAATTCATGATGTTAAACAGTTGTTTTTGTAGGCCGTAAATAATGTAAAACCTGAAAACTGGGAAAAGGCAGTATATCACACTATTAAAGAAGAGGAAAAAATGTGGAAGCTGGACAATATTACTGATAAAATGATCGAGCCAGTTATTATAAATCTTGGTTCTGAAAGTTCATCTTCTGAATCTGATTTGGATTTGTAACAAGTAGCTGTAAGTTTTATATTAATATTTTTATTCATCTATTTAACATACCTTAGACGGTTTTAAAAACTCTTTTTCTCTTTTGTTATTTTTAAAAATTAAAAAAAATGTGAATTTTTTAAAACCCTTTTTAATGTAGGCCAGTCAGTTCTAATATAGTGTGTGATAAAAGAGGTCACTTTTGTTTACATACACATAATACTTTATAACACTGAAATAATTCATTTATTTTTTACAATTATTCAAAGTAATTTTTCAATTACTCTTGAGCACGCCCATGGAGTGGTCGGAGATACCAGTTAAAATTATGCTAATTACTCTCTCGTTCATAAAAATAAACTATATCTATATACTATCTAATATACTTATATATTAGATAATATACTTATCTAATATACTAATATACTTATCAACAGCTATTTTTACTTCTGAGATTGCAGCTCTGAACAAGTCGATGGGACTACAATTATACGCATAATTCTCAGATTGTTGAGGCAGGAGATGCATCTTCTTCAAATACTTCAAGATACTAGGACGGGATCTGTAAAAATTCAGACCATAATGGACATTTTCCATAGGAAGCTGTTTTTTTGCTGAAATCCCTTCAGGATGTGCCCAATATCGATAATCACGATATGCGCCAGTCGCAAACCCTGTGCTAAATTTTTTATTTAAAAAAATCTGAAAACAATTGAAAATTTCTCATTTTTTTGCTCCTATTTTCGTTTATAATTCGGAAAATGTTGATCCTAGAGAAAAAAATTATAAGAAGTTAAAAGTTTCGTTATTCAAACTTACACAATATTTCGTTAGCTAGAAATTGAAAATTTAATGTTTATTGTGAAAAAATAGCAATAATTGGAAAAAAAAGTACAAAAAAATGAAGTTAATCCTTTAAATGTTTTCGACTTTCTAAACTTGACTTACAAGCTCCATATTCCGCCTAGAAAAACTTTTTAATGTTTAAAACGTGTGCCAAATTTTGTTAAGATCGGTCGGATAGTTTTTGCATAATAATTTTGCAATCCAACCTACTGGACAAAAATAGCAAATTTTCAAATTTATAGTACGCCCTAAATAAGTCCCTCAGAGAGTTGCATATTTTTTACATATAAAGGAAGGCTCAAACTTTCAAACGCTTTTTGTAAAATTCAAATCGGTTCACTAGGAGAGCCTAGAAGTTTTTTTTTACATTTTTTAGGTTATAAACAAATTGAATAACTTTACGAGATTTAAACATATCAATTTCAAAATTTATGACTTCTTAAAAAAAAGATACATTCGGCTTACTGGTTGTCGAGATATTGAAGGTTAAAGTTGGCATACATTTGCCGTGTAACCATAAGTGATAGAGGGCTTGTTTTTAAACAAATACCCTCGTCTTGTCAAGTACTTTTTATATGAAAAGTTGTACGTAATGCTCTTTATGGCAACATCCATAAAAAATACAAATAAAAAAACCGTTTTCGCGTAAAATGTCTCGCTCGGAATGTATGAGAGGTGGTGGTGGAGGACATTCACTCGAAATGTGAATCTTGGCTACGAGAATGGTTTGGATGCAGTTCATTTGAACTATTTAGGCGAGTAACCAAAACATTATAATTTTTGAAATCTCTGATAGAAGCGGAATTTAAAGAAGAAGATGTTGAATAATTTCTGTCTATCTATCTATCTACTATTAACTATATATCTATTCTATAGCCCAAAATCTATTCATGTGTTGAATATAGGCCTCTCCCATTTGTCTCTGTTTTCTGTTTGTCTTTTCCACATTAGACCTGCGCTTTGCTCAATGTCATCTTTCAATCTCATTTGCGGTCAACCTCTTGACCTTTTTGCAGTATATGGTCTCCAGCGGTCAATTTCTTTATTCCATCTTCCATCCTGATATCTTTTGTTATGCCCAGCCCATTTCCATTTTAATTTCAATGCATGTTCGAAGAGCGTCTGTTGTTTCGGTTTTGCATCTTATCCGACTCGTTCCTCTTTTTATCTCTCAACGATATTCCCAACATTTGTCTTTTCATAGCTCTTTGAGTTTTCTTTATTCTATCTAAGTTGCTCTTAGTACACGTCCCACGTCTGGGTACCATTGGTCAGAATAGGTAGGACGCATGCATTAAATAACTTTGTTCTTAATTTTAAAGGTATTTTTTGGTTTTTGATAGTATATGAGAGTTTTCCGAATGCAGCCCACCCCATTCTTATTCTTCTGGTTATTTCTTTAGTCTGGTTACTTTTGTCTGCTCTGATAGCTTGTCCTAAGTAAATGTACTCTTGGACGTGTTCTATGTTTGTTCCACCTATGGTAATTACTGATTTGTCTTCTGTATTAGTCATTATTTTAGTTTTCTTTAGGTTCATTTTTAGTCCTTTTTCAAGAGATGTTTTTTCTAGGTCTGAAATCATTATTCGTAGTTCTTCCATAGTTGTTGCTATCAGGAGTACATCATCAGCGAATCTTAGATCATTTAAATATTTCCCGTTTATACAAATCCTTTATTGTCTCAGTCTATAGATTTAAAAACGTCTTTCAACGCCAGAGTAAATAGTTTGGGTGAGAGTTTATCCCCTTGTTCCCTCTACAAATTCTAATTAATGGAGTTTGCAAATCTCTGTCTAGCCGAATTCTCATAGTAGCGTTTTGATATATATTGTGGATTAACATTCTGTACCGTGAATCTATTCGGCAATTAACTAGCGCTTCTTCCACTGCCCATAGTTCTATGCTGTCAAACGCTTTTTCATAGTCAACAAACGCTAGGTATATTGGAAGGTTGTATTCGTTGGTCTTTTCTGTCAATATTTTAAGAGTGTGAAGGTGGGTCGGTTGTGCTGTACCCCTATCTAAATTCTGCCTGTTCAACTGGTTGGTATGCATCAAATTTGTTGTTTAGTCTAGTTGTGATCACTTTAGTAAAAGTTTTATAGATTTATGACAAAAGAGATACTGGTATATAGTTAGCTAATTTTGATCTATTTCCTTTCTTATATATCAGAATTGTATTTGCCTTGTTCCACTCTTGCGGTATTTGTCCTTCAAACAAACATTTATTGAAAAGTATATTTAGGTAGTCTTTTATCTTTTCCGTCTTCTTTTAACATTTCAATTAGAATTTCATCGTCTCCCGGAGTCTTATTTATTTTCATATCTCTAATTATTTTTCTAATTTTCTCCAGTTATGGGGGGCGGGGGGGCGTAATATTTCAGAGTTTACATTCATTATTTTCTTTTTCAGGTTTTGTTGAGTTGTATCAGGTGGACTGTTTTTAGAGCTGTAGAGGTCACTATAATATTCATCATTCATTGTTATCTTAGATATTTGGGTTCTGCTTTTTTCTATTACATCTTGTTTAATTATTTTCCATCTCTATGATTTTATTTCTTCCTAGGTGGGACTTGAAAGATCTAAGTTTCTGTTTTCTTCTATAATCTTCTCGATTTGTTCTTTTTGATGCCGTTTGAGATCTTGTTTTATATGTCTTTTTATTTCTGTATTAAGGGTTTTGTATTCAGTTGTATTTATTTAATTTTCTTGTAGTAGGCTTCTCCGTTGTTGTAGCATGTCTAAAGATATGGCACTTAGTTTTGATTTTTTGTCTGATTTTGCTGGTGCTACTTCTAAGCTAGTCTTTAGAAGTTCTTCAGTAATGGCTTTGTTTAGTTGATCTAGATTTAGGTCTGTGAGCTTTAGTTCTTCAGCTGTTCTTAATTTGCTTTTTGGTGATTGAGTGCTTCTTCGATATTTTTTGTGTTTAATACTTATTTTAGCTCGTATCATTCTGTGATCACTGCCAGTAGAGATTGAGTTTATTACTGTGACGTCTTCGAAAATGTTCTTTTTGTTTGTTAGTATGTAGTCAATTTCATTTTTAGTGTTCCCATCTGGCGACATCCACGTTCATTTCCTATGTGGTTTTTTCTTGAAGAAAGAGTTCATGGCAATAATTTCTTTATTGGATAACATATTCTTAATTACAGGTGTTAAATATATCCTCTAAACTTTAGCGAATGTTATATACAATCATTTATAGAATATATTGATATTCACAACCAGCATATTTAGCGATATTTGTTTTAATCATAAAAACAGCGTCATAATTATTGCGTCAGCAGATTAAAAATAAATATTATATACCATATATTTCACGTTCTACAATAACGTAATAAAAATCGCATTAAAACGAAAACATACACGAGTACATTTCATGGTATTTTCAAAGTTTCACTTACTGACCGTGAAAAATCAATAGGGCAACAACGACTACTATTACAAACATTGAATAAAAGCACTATGTTTCGTATTTTTTCAAAATAAACGCAATATCTTAAATTGGTAAAAGAAAACTTTTAAAAAACTTTAAAATTGTTAAAGGAATCCAAAAATTATGGAAAAAAGAACTGGTAGTAGCAATAAGAAAGATAGAGATTGGAAAAGCACCAGGAAGCGATGAAGTAGCACCAGAAATGAAGAAATATATAGGAATAAAAGCAAAAGAAAAATTGTTATGCATATATAACTTAATATGGAAGAGAAAAGTAATACCCAGAGAATGGACAAATGCAGTAATTATATTATATACAAAAAAGGAAACACAAGAGACTGGAAGAACTATAGAGGTATATCACTACTAGTGTAGCAGCAAAAGCAGCGAAACCATAATAGAAAGGAAAATCAGAAAAGAACATAAATTAGAGGACGTACAAAGTGGATTCAGGAAAGGATACAACACACAAGGACCATAATGCACCAGGCAAAAAATAATAGAAAAAGCCTTAAAGAAAATAGAAGAAATATATCTGAGCTTTATAGACATGGAAAAAGCATGCGACTCAGTCAAAAGAAAAGATATGTGGGAAAGACTAAAGAAGCAAGTAAGTGAAGAACTGATAGAATCAACAAAGAGTATATACATGAAAACAACAAATACAGTACAAATGTTAAATATACAGTCAGAACCATTTAAAAAAACTCAAGGAGTTAGACAAGGGGGAAGTTTCAGCCCAGTGTTATTCATAAATATAATAGATGAGATATTATAAGAATGTAAGAAAACATTCAAGAAATACTGCATCGGTTGGAACAGAATGCAAATGATAAACGCTGAGAATGTGTATATTTGCAGACGACATAGTAATAATTGCAGGAAACAGCAGAAAAACTGAAATAGAACTTAGAGAAAAGTGGAACCTAGAAGCAAGCAAATACAACTTAAACGTAAACAAAGAGAAGACTCAGATAATGAAAACGTCAAGGAAACGGATGGACAATAATAGACAAGTAAAAAGAGTGTGAGACGCCAAACCAATAGGGAAGAACAGAAGAGGAAGACCCATTAAATAATAGAACAGTGACATCTCGCAGATACTACAGAGTAAGGGTAAGACTTGGCAGGAAGCAACAGAGATGGCATCCAATAAGAAGGAATTGAGGAAGTTCGTTAAAAGCTAGGACACCTCAGAAGATGTAAAATATTGTAATTAAATGAATTGTTGTTCTGAAGCTATTTTCTTGTGGCATTGTGAATTAATTACTATTATACTGGGAATAAGCCAAAATTAAAGATAAAAATACGTTTATTGACGTTTCAATTTCCACTTCGGAAATCGTTCTCAAAATACAAACAGTAAATTAAACAAATTTTGTTTTTTTTTTCTATATTAAAAATAGAGAATTTGATTGATCTCAAATCTGTAAACACGCATGGGATAATGAACATAGGGTTCAATGGAATAATTCAAATGTAGTCCTAAAAGAAACAGATGTTAAAAAAAGAAAAATCAAAGAAGCGGCTCTAATTATGCTAAATGAATCAATTGTGTCGCAAATTCCTTGGCAGAATGTAGTAGGATCTGGTTACCAATATTGAAAGAGGAAGTTATTAATAAGAAAATACCAGTATTAGTAAGTCAGTAACATATAGAGGATACATCATTTATGATTTTTAAATAACGTAAATATAAAATCAGAATTTTGATGTTTGTTGAAGGTAAACTAAATTCACGAACAAATACTTACAATGTCGGGATAGTATTATGAGGTTTTTTTTCCTGGGTTTTCCCTCATAATTTACTATGGAATCACTAACAGGAGAATTTTACTGTCATCATGTCATGTGTTTGTGTTTTTAAAGACGAATTACATGCTATGTATTTTTTTTCTAACGGATATTCTCAAGTTAAAGTTGATTTCATGTAATCGAATGAACTATCTTATAAGTAAAGTCGTCCCACGAGCGCAACTCAACAATATTGGCAATATCATTTTTAAGTCGTCTACTTTAAAATGCATAATGTATGTCTGAATTGTCAATATAAATGAGTCAGATAAAATTAAATTATTAGAAGAATATTTCACTCTGTAACAAAAACAAAATTTGTTTAATTTACTGTTTGTATTTTGAGAACGATTTCACGAAGTGGAAATTGAAACGTCAATAAACGTATTTTTATCTTTAATTGTGGCTTATTCCTAGTTTAATAGTAATTAAATGAATTGTATTATAAACAGCCCAACACGAAAGGTACAAATGGGTCTACTGATTGCTGATTACGTAAAATTGAAGTATGAGAAATTCTAATATTTTACCACCATTTTGTTCTCTAACAGCCAATTCATCTTACGAGTATTTTCGAGATTGAGACAATCAGTATACCATATTATTTAAATTATTACATAAACTTTTTACTTCAATTACTTCTTTTTAGATTTGAAAAGATTCCAAGCTGGTGACTATTTGCTAAGCCCTTTCTTTCTTTTAACATTGAGATGTCGACTTTATCTAATGATTGGCTTTATTAAAAAGTAATAAGAGCAGTAGAATCGGTAATAATATTGTCACAGGGTATTATTTTTCTACCAGAAGCTGAAATCCTCTTATAATTGAGAAATAAAAATTAAATTATGAAATCTTTCCGCAAGATGAGTTCAAGTTGGAGGAATGGTATTATCGTTTTTATTTACCTGGTGGAACTAATTCTGTTATATGTTCTAATATACGATTTTTTTGACTTTTTCGTAATATTTAATATATATATTATATATATATATATATATATATATATATATATATATATAAATATATATATATATAGATATGTATGTATATATGTATATATTTCAAATTACATATTTTCGACCGTACTGTGATAAATATTGATTTATAATCTCAGCAATTGGTCTGAGGGAAATAAAACTATATTTGTTCTGTCTCAATATTTCGTCACGATTTTGTGACTTCTTCAGAAAAAACTGTCAATTTATTGTAATAATTATATGTAAACATAAGATAGACATAACTTTGACTTTAATAATGTAAAAAATGTTGGAACAAGTTGATAATTAACTAACTTAAAAATAACATTACTAGTTTTACTTCCCACAGACCAATTGCTGAGACTATAAATCAATATATCTATATATATATATATATATATATATATATATATATCTATATATATATATTGTGTTAATCACAGCTGATTAAGTTAGAAAATAAACCAAACTTAAGACTATTGGGTAAAAACATTTGAAAGGATAGGCTAAGTTTACTCTTTAGTCCTTTATTGATCCAATATTTCGTCGATAGTTTATCGACATCATCAGCGATAAGCTACAATTAGTTTACATGAAAATTAACAATCTGTTATAAATACGTTAATGTTACTTACGATTTTGAGAATAGTGCCGTAAAAGCTGGTCAAATTTATAAAAAAATTTTGTGAAAAAACTTTTTTTAACAAAAAGAAAAAACAGAAAAAAACATGTAATGTAAATTCACTAAGACTGGTACAAAGACAATGCACAATTTTAACTAATTATGTGTAGGACCGAATGTCCTCTCTCGAGAGTTTTACATCTTATATATTCTTATTAACCTGTACAGAGATGTCATGTAAAGTGAAAACAAGGTGGTTGTTGTTGTTGTTTGTTTGTGTTTAAATGACTGCGGACACTAAATCCATTCGCCAAAACAAGGTGGTTAATTGTAGGTTTGAAGGCACTAACCTCTAAAATCTTCTTCTCTATTAGATTGTCAAAGTAGAGGGGAGATTTTAGTGGCCCTTGCCTTATTGGTTATCTGTACCTGTATTAGAATAGAATCTTAGATAGGAGATATTTAAAAAAAATTGAAATTGTTAACGTGATTGAAGATCACTGTAACAAGGAGTGTAATAAATATATTTTGGTTGAATCCAAGACCTAGTTATTTTGTAAAGGTTGAAGATTAATAAAGTACTTTTGTATTTAAATTGTTTGATATGAAATGTTAATTATTATAATTGATAAAGTGCTGTATGATTTTTTACTTTAAGAGTCTATTGTTAAACTATGTGGATAAAATAGTGTTAAATTTATTCTAAAATGGAAACTATTGAACTATTGAATTTGTTGTTTGTCTACTGCTAGAAGAAACGAGTAGATTTCACGAGTTGGTTAATATCTTTTTTTTATTTATGTTATTTTCTGTTTGTGCTATACAAGCCATTTCTAGGAAAAGACGTTTCTTGTAATTGGTTTCCCTTTCTAGAACCTCTACTGACTCAAAGTCCATCTGATGTCCTTCATTACTACATGAAGCGCTAATGAGCTACGGTTCATGATGCAGTCTGCAGTCGCTTTTGTGTGAAATTATGCGATTTTTTAGATACGCCTGTGTGGACTATGTATTTTTTATTGCACTTTTTGCATGGAATGCTGTAGACTACATGTGACATCTGCTCTCTAGCTGTTTTGTCTTTTACTTTTGTGTGAAGGTTTTTTATTGAAAATACCGTTTTATTGGCAATTTTGAAATTATAAAAAGAATTAAGTACCCTTGCTAGTCTGGGTGTGAGCTCTGATATAAGGTAGAGATATCATTGTGTATTTTGTACTTGGTTCATTGGTTGTAATATGTTTAACGTTTTCTCCTATTTTTCGGTTGTTAGTGTCAATTTGTTCGGAGCTACCTATTTCTCTTTGGACATTTTGTATTGATATTGTTTAATTCATCTACTATACCCTGAGGAAGGGTTAAAGGGGTATCATAAAGGATTTTCTTAACTAAATCAGTGGGATAAGAGTTATCTGTAAATAGGTTGTGCAAAAGTTTGATGGTTCTTTTCGTGAAAGGTAATATCTGAAATTTTCATTCACTCTGGTCTTCATTTGTTTTAATAGATTAATTTTCATTGAATGTTTGTGATATGATAGGTAGTGTAGATATCTACCTGATGCTGTTGGTTTTCTATACCATTCCACTAGGATATTGTTGTTGTTAGTTCTAATTAATTTGGTGTCGAGAAAGGGAACAGATTGTTCATTATCCTCTACTTCTATTGTGAACTGTATATATGGATCATAACTGTTGTAGACTGATAAAATGTCTTCTACTTGATCTTTTGGAAGTGCCAGAATGATGTCGTCGACATATTTCTTTATAAAGGTAAGGTTATAGGGTAAGACTGGAATGACTGTGTCAAGGATATCATCTACTACATATGCAGCTAGGATTGGTGAAACTTTTGCACCCATTGGTGTTCCAAGGTAGATTTATATATCTTATTGTCAAAGGAGAAATAAGTGTTTTCGAACAAAAAGGTTACCAACTCCAAGAAGGTATCTAGGTTTATTTTGCAATGAGTTGAAATTATATCCCATCTTTTTTGTATTGATCTTAAACAAGCTTCTAAGTAGACGTTACTAAACAGAGACACCACATTAAGACTAGCAAGAATATAGTTAGGTGGAAGGCTCCTATTACTTAAACTTGTTTCTACATCGCTTAAATGTGCATCACTTAATTTGTCCCCATCAGAGTGATAAAGAATAGAGTGACACCAACATACCCGTATACATAAAACGTTTAGTTGTATAAAAAAAGAAAAGCCAGGAGCATATAGCAGAGAAGTCGCAATCCTATAGATAAAAATGAATATAATAGATTAACAGGTCAACTTAAAACTGCTCTACAAGACGCGTGGAATGACACCTTTGAACTATTCATTTACAGCCTGTCAAAAGAAGACCACAGCATCTGTAAAGCAACGAAATCATTCAAGAGACCTACAGCAAAAGACGAAGATAGGCCAAGCGTTCTTGCCCTATATATCGGCGGTAACAGACAGAATTTTAAGAATACTTAAAAAAACCAATGTAAAGAACATTTTCAAGCCAACAAAGAAAATCAAGGACTATTTAAGATCGGTGAAGAACAAAGGCAATCCGTTAGCAACGGCTGGAGTATACTGAATACCATACAGATGTGGAATAGTATATGTGGGAACCACGAAAAGACACACAAACACTAGGATCAACGAACATAAAAACCATTGTCGTTTAAGACATGTCGACAAATCTGCCGTTGCCGAACACGCTTTGGGAAGCGGAGAACATCGGTTACTGTTTAAAGAAACGCAGATGCTAAATAAAACATTACAGTACTACCCACGGTTATATCGGGAAGCGGTGGACATATTATATAAGCATCCAAATAATTTTAATCGGATAGAAGAAGGATGGAAGAAGTTTTAATATTTTTAATATTTTTTAATAATTTTCTTTTTTGTCAATTATGTTTTTCTGAATATGTTTTTTTAGTTTTCAGCTATATTCGTATTCAGTAGAAACCTTTATATTGGGACTGTAACAATCTTTGTAGCACTTAAACAATATACTCGTATGAAGAGTGTGTATGAAAGAGTCGTCGTCTGCTTTTTTATTTTTCTCGCTCTTGCAATAATAAAATTAATTTGTGTTTGTGAGCGTTGGCTCCTCACTTCGATTTGACGTGTTCCTTTGATCTGAGATATTCTTATAATGGCGTAAAATGGATTTCATGCACAGACGTTTGAACTTTTAATTTCCTGCTCTTCTCACTGCCACCGCCACTACTCCTAGGGGAAATTGGAGCATACGCCAATTCGGTTTTTATAGATCTATTGACAACGCTTGCAGCGCTTTTGGTAGTTTTCCCGAAAAGATTATGAATAATAATTATAATATTACAAGGAAACAAAACTACCAGGACCTGCGAATTATTAATGTATACTAAATATGAGCAGTCCATTATTTGTTTGGACAACGTTTTCATTGCTTTTCAATACCCTTTTCAATTTTTTTTACTTCTATACCTATTATTATTCAAATACCTACCTGCTGAAGAATGGACTATCATTTCAGTATGTTATAGTCGATCAAATACCTTTTAAGTAAATAAAACACATATAAACTGGATATCCGACATATCTGCATATCTGTACCATAACCTGAATACTAAATAGTGCTTCTCTTGTTCCAAGGTTATTGCGGAATCAAAACTGTGTGTCACCAAGTTGTTGTTCTATTTTTTGGTACATCCTAGAATGCAAAATTCGTAGAAATATCTTTAAAACATGATTCATCAAGCTGATGGTTCGGTAATCATTACATCTCTTTGCATTTGCTTTTTAGATATCGTCACAAAAGTCGACAGCCGCCAATCCGTTGGTTTATAACCAGTTTCAAAATTTTATTAAACAGATAGAAGAAAGATAGAGCTTTATTATTTCACTCGGTATTTCATCTGGTCCTGTTCGCTTTTAGGGTTTTTGCTAATGTATTGCTTGTTCAATGTCGTCTATAATTATGTTCAGGTCTTGTAACTACCTCGATAGTCTCAAGCTCAGGCTTTTCATACTAAACAGTTGTTCAATATACTCTCTCCATCTGTCTATTTTATGCAAATTAGTGATAATCAGTTTTCCGTCTCTATCAACAATGTTATTTGCCTGTTTTTTGTTTTGACCTGTCAGTTCTTTTATTTTTTTATACATATTAAATGAAGCATGTTTTCCCTGTAACTCTTTAATTTCTAAACATTTGTTTTCGAAGTATGTTTGTTTTGCAGCTCTTTATATCTCTTTATTAATTACTTTATACATTTCGACGTTTTGGTAATTGCGTCTTTTTTTTTCATTAAATTCAAAATCTTATCGTTCATCCACTGTTATTTTTCTTTGTATATACATTAAAATAGATAAAATATTCTTTGAGAACAAAGCAGTATACATAATTTAGATAATCTCAATAGAAATAATGACATATTAGCGACAGTTGTCAATCCATCAAATAGACATTAAAATGCAACGGAGAGTTTAAACTGTCAAAGGGTCTAAACTTTGCTGTTATTCATTCATGTATTCCAAAATATTTTTATACTTCTTGGGCATAAAAGCTTGTGTTTATTAATTCACTATAAAGGCCTTGTCGAACTCAGGCAGCATTACAAAATTCTGGACCTGAGTATCAAAAGGACTAAACTTTATTTTTGACTTTATTGAGTTAGTCACCACAAAATTATAATATTCAAAAGTTTCAATACAAAAAAGGACAATCTTCTTGTATGAACGGTTGTCGATTTCTAAATTTTAATTTCGCGGTTATCTAAAAATCAGTTTAAATTAAAACGGCTAAGTGCACGATAGAACTGCTTACTCTACTTAACTAAAGGGCCAATATCGAGTAAGCATTGGGCTTTGGCTATTTTATTCTTAAGTCAGTGGAGATTGGCCTTGAGCCTATTTTAACAGTTACAGTGGAAAAATTTGAAGATTGGAGAATGAGCATATTTTAACAGTTACAGTGGAAAAAAATAAACGAAGGAAACGGGTTAAACGTATTCAAGATTAGAATCAACTTAAAAAACAGAAACAAAAAAGTAAAGGAGAGCAATATAAAACTAAAAGGAGAAGGTGAAAAAGCTAAAGTATTACAGTCAGCATGCCACTGTAGGCGATAGTGTTATAATAAGATTGATAATGCTCAAAGACAGAATTTATTTTCACAATTTTACCAATTAAGTGGGCACGCTCAAGATGAAATGTTAGCGGAAAGTGTGAAAGAAAATAGAACTATGATAGTTCTATTAAAAAGATAAGAGTGATTGTAGAGAAAAAGATGGAAGAGGAATGCATAAAAACCAACCCAAAACTGCTAAACAGTTGAAAGATATTGTTCGCGATCACATAAGAAGTTTTCCAGCATATACCAGCACTATTCCCGTGAAAAATGTTCTAGGCATTATCTTAGCCCCGACTTGAATATTTTAGACCTTATACTGAAAAGTGCAAAGAAATGAAAGTTGTTTCGCTCAAAGAATTTTAGTACAGAAAAATATTTAATGAAGAATTTAATCTTGCTTTTCATCATCCTGCAAATGACACATGTGCGAAGTGTGACAGATTAAATCTTCGCCTTAAGTCATATTTTAATAAAATAAACCTTACAGAAAATGAGGTGCACGAAAGGATTCGAATAGAACAAGAAATAAATAACCATTTGGAAACGTCTAAAAGCTGCTATGAAAGTAAGAAAAGAGAAAAAAAAGTAGATTAGATCCAAGTTATGTGACTGTTCCTTTTTATTTAAAAAATTGTTGCCGACCCCCTTCTTGAGAAATGGTTATCGTTTTAAAAAAGAAAACTGTGGGTTTACACTCTATCTTTATATACTCTAGGGGTATAAAAGAGATCATATTGGCAATGATAAGATTTTTTTTACAAAACGAAACTATAGCAGGACGTGGAGGTCAAGAAATATCTTCTTATTTAAAAAAGTTTGTTTTGGATATTTTTTTAAGACATTAAAATTCTTAATAATAGAAACATTAGAAAAGATATAGAATTTTTACCGTTGAGCTAAGAGAACGATTTATTCTTTACAAAAAGTGCTAATACACATTTTTTTTAATTATCTCAGCTACATTTTTATTTGAAACATTTTTTTCTATGGCGTACAAATTCTTGGTAAATCGATGATTTTTGCGTTTTTAGCCCCTGCTAGGGAGATTTTAGGGAAGGCCCAGAGGTAAAAGTGGTAAACTTTTTTGCATTTTTTTTGTGGTCCCAAAATAATATTTTCGGCAAAATTCAGCTTGTTCGTATGATTTTTAGGGGCCAACCCTCTGACGACTGGACTAAAAGATGTTAGTAAATAAGAAATAACGGAACAACAACTCTAAGAAAGATAAGGAGATCAAGATCCATCACGAACTGGGTTACAATTTTTCTATAATGAAAAATAAACTAAAAACTATTGTTTTTTAATTGTTTTAATTTAAGTTTAGTATTGATTTCAGTGAGATCGTAAAACGCAGAAGCTATGGAATAATATATTTAATTATTTAAACATAGTCGAAATTTATTACATTAAATGTTAAAGGTTACTAAAATAGTTTAACGCTTGCTGTAGGTTTACACCAAAAATTAACATTATCAAATTAGTAACGCCGCAATATTGAATCTGCTGCAATTTAATATGAATATTAAATAAGAAAAATACTTATTGTGTTTTTGATTTGGTTACATCAACAATTTATTTTGTATAGCAATAAAACACTGAAAACTTTATTTTTGAAACTTCCACAAAATTTGTTATAATATCTTATCACTACAGCTGTTTCGGCAAAGTGCTTTTCTCAAGTGATCTATTTCTGGTATGAGTTTACACTTTTTTTTATTCACTGAATAGGTTAAAGAGAAGAGAACTATTTGTCTCAAGTGGTTATTGAGAATTATGTCTGCGTTTTTAATTTGTTAATTTCTAAAGATTCTAATAAAGATAGCTTAAGGCCTTTATTTTGAATATGAAGAATTTGAAAATTCGTCATTAAAAGAATGATTATCATCTACTAGAAGGTGTAGAGCGTATGTAGAACCTTTTTTATCACTGAAATCCCTTTTATGTTCTGCTATACGTTTGTTAAAAGTTCTACCAGTTTGACCAATATAAGTTTTGATGCAGTCGCCACATTTAAGTTTGTATACATCATTGTGTAAGTGCTTTTTATTTTGGCTCCTGTTGTTTTTAATATATCTGCCAAAATTGTGTTTGTTCTAAAAGCTGGCGTTATTCCTTTCTTTTTTATGTTATATAAAATGAATTTTCATCAAGTAACGGTCGAATCCATCACTAATTTATTTTGTATGATATTTTTTTAACTTATAAATTTGTATCATCATATTTAATGAATTTAAAAGTTATTTTATTTATATTCATTTTACTCCAGTGTTGTATATATTATTCTACTTCCAGTTCTTGTTTAATTTTAGTTCATTGTCTTTCGATGTATTTTTTAAATCATAAATATACATATTCACCGACAGAAATAATATTACAATAGAAACAGAACAAAATCAATCCATAAATTTTTTAGATTTAAAAATTAATAGACTTCAAAACAAACATGACTTCTCCATATTTCATAAACCTACCCATACTGACACGACTATACACAATTCATCATCCCATCCAACACAACATAAACTGGCAGCTTATCATAGTATGTTACATAGATTAACAGAAATTCCGATGTCAAAATACAACTTTGAGACAGAATTAAATATAATTAAGCAAATAGCAGTAAACAACGGATACAACGAACAAACAATTAATAAAATGTTAAATCAAAAACTACACAAGAAAGCCCTGAAATTAGTATTTCCACCACCAGAGAAAAAACCCAGTACCTTCTGCTCGATTACATATACAGGAAACAAAAATTGCCAAACACATAAAAAGATAGGAATAGCACCAGCTTTCCGAACAAATAACAACCTAGGCAAATATATTAAAAATAACAAGGGCCAAAATAAAAAACACTTAAATAGTGGTGTGTATAAACTTCAATGTGGCGACTGCCTAAAAACTTACATCGGTCAAACTGGTAGAAACTTTGATAAACGAATAGCAGAACATAAAAGGGCTTTCAAGAATAGAAAAACAGATTCGACATACGCACTTCACCTTCTAGATCATAATCATTCTTTTAATAGACAAATTTAAAATTCTTCACATTCAAAATAATAAGGCCTTTATCTTTGCTATCTTTGTTAGAATCTATGGAAATCAACAAATTAAAAAACACAGATATAATTCTGAATGATCAACTTGAGACAAACAGTTCTCCCTCCTCAACCTATTTCATTAGAGGCTATAAATTTGTAAACCCAAGCCAAAAATAGATCACTTGAGAAAGACAATCAGCCGAAACAGCTGTAGTGATAAGATTTAAAATAAATTTTGTGGAAGTTTGAAAACAAAGTTTTCAGTGTTTTATTGTTACGTAAATAATATCTTTGATGATGATTGCGCTGCCTCCTTTGACCTCATTGCCATGATGTACTGTGTGGTATACCTTGTACCCGTTAAATCTAATGTAGGACCGATTTGTGAAATGCAATTCAGGGACAAGACACAAGTAAATTGTTTCTATGTCAAGAATTGCTTGCAGTTCTTATTAATGTTTAAGCAACCTGTTTGTGTTCCATGCGACAATTGTGAGGTCATTAGCCATTTCTTACCTTTAGAATAGCACCTTAAGCTCTATATTCCAGGGAAGTGACCCTTTTGTTTAATTTTTCCTGCAATATTATTTGTAGAGTCTGTTCTGTTTCTTTTTCAATGTCTATTGTTTTTTGATATTTATCATTATAATTTTCATTTCGACCTTTTGTTACCGCCCTGATTTAAAAAATCAAATGGCAATCTTCTTTTTTTTTGAAAATTTTATATATTAAATATTGTTATCACTAGGAAAATCAGTTTGCACCAAAAAGTGTAACGGAAAAGACTTTTCATTTGCTATTTTCTCTAATCTATTAAGCACAACAAACTTCTTAAGACCCTTATTGTGTTGATGAAAAAGAGAATTAAAGATCTACCAGATATTATTTCAATTCAAATAATCAATGAACTTCTTATAGTTATTTTGCCAACCAATTTGGTTTACTGCTATCGGCTGGGGAACAAATGAAATTATGATAAGAGGCCAAGGCCAGACACCGTAGTATTTGCAAACAGGTGGATGAAATCAAAAGTGTTCGATCAGAAGAAAAATCTAAAAGGTTGTTATCATGTTGTGATTAGTGAAATGCTTTCTCCTGGTTGAAAGGAATTATTCAAATGAGTGAGAACATCTGTGGGTGCTAAGAACAGCTGGACATATCAAGGTAAAATATATTTATCACAAAATGGTCTAGGAAACTAATCTGAAAACAAGCTTTATTCATTATAATTGTTTTAAATCATTGTTAAAGTTGATTATTAATTATAAGGATACATCTCCTGTATAGAATCCGAACATCTGCTTATCTTTCTTTTCGTTTTTTATAAATTTTATCTTTGCTTTAAGCGAATTAATTTTTTTGATTATTTCTCTTACGTTAAAATTAAAATTGAGGTATATATTTGATTTATTTAATAATAAAGTAGTCCTCAATTTAGTAGTCTCATCTATATCTATAGAGTCGGTGCATGATATTCCCAACCTAAAACATTTGTATAACTTTGGTTGTTCATTACATTGTTATGTTTAATAAATTAATTGGCAGCCGTAGCTTAGTGGCTATGATTACTGGCTTAACAAGCTGGAGGGCCCAGGTTCAAATCCCGGCACCGACAAAAATTTAAAAATTTCTAATTTAACTGAGCTGCCACCGTGCTTCGAAGGGCACGTTTAGCCGTCGGTCCCGGCTACGAAAGTAGTCGTTGAGTCATATTAGGGGCGCTTGCGCGACCTGAAAACCCTAACACTAGACCTTAGCCAGAAGGTTACACGAACTTTACTTTTAATAAATTAATTTTCTTGTAATTCTCTCTGTCCTGTTTCTAATTCTAGTTCTCTAATTCTCTTCTGTATTTTTAAGATAGGTATTAGGATGCTTGATCTCCATTCTTGAGGAATTCTGTTTTGTTCTATTATTTTTTGGATTAGTTTTAATAGTTGTTTAGTCAGATCTGGTCCTCCGTACTTTTGGAAGTTCGTTTTTGGAGTTATTAAATGGTTACTTTTAATTCTAATAAAAGGATTTATATCACTAGTCATCACATTAGTTGGATTAGCGATGCATTTAAGAACATATAAGGAGTCAATCAAAAAGTGTATTTTTTAACTTGTTTTTAACAGGCTTTATTAATACAAATCGTTCTTGCAGAAAAAGCAAATGTACTGTTATATAGTTTGAATTTTACTTGAACGTTTATTCATGGAATTATTTTCTTTTGATGCATCGATATATACAGGGTGAGTCATGAGGAACTTTACATTCTTCTACCATATGTAGAGTCCCTCAGGGAGCATATCATGTGGCCACTAAAAAATGTCAACTCCTCTTCTTTATTAATTAACAGGGTGATTTGTGTAATTGACCATTTATTTCATTTTACTGTAGTGTTTATACAGCTCATTTGATTTTTTTAATTTTGCATGATACAGTACACTACTATCAAGCATTCGACTGGTATTAGCTAAACTAAAAAATTCCAGGACTGGCTTTGGAAAAATTAATTTAGGGATTCGTATTAAATATTACACCCTGTATATATATTTTTTTTTAAATGCAATAAGTGATTTTCAAACTACATAAATAGCCAATGAAAACGACATATGCGACAATGTTGTCGCACTTTTATTAAATTTTTAGTGAACGATCAAATCTTACAAAAATAGAACAACCATAATGAAGTATCAAATTATAATGTATTAATTTAAACAAATGTTATAAATTTCAAACATTTTAATTAAAATGAGTTCCTACAACATAATCTAATACGTAGAAAATTAACATCTTTACTGTCACTTTGTATTATCTCTACGATAGAATCAATTATTTTTCAATTTTAAATTTTTACTCATAGATCGTATTGGGCATTATTTTCGATAAATAATAAATTAAATTGATTAAAAAGTCAAACCTCTTGTATGTGTTAGTTTTTGTTGATTGTAAATGATTAAAATTTTATGTCAAATAATAATACATTGCATCAACTGTACTAAATAAAAATAAATCTAAAAAAGTTTAAAATGAAGGTTGGCGTTGACCGTTTGACGTTTCTTGATATTTTAAACCCATTGTCATTATTGTCATTATCAATTGTTATTTATGTGTACAAGAATACATATTTCTTCTGTCATATCTACGTTAAGTACATTGTGTTAGTTTTGGTAGAGCTTTTGTTACTTTCGTTCAAAATGCCACATCAGTTTTCGACCACAGAATATGCAGACATAATTTAATATTTGTTTATGGATTCTGTAATGGGAATGGTAGGGCTGTTAGTAGAGAATATCGCAGGAGATTTCCTAATCGTCGAACTCCCAGTCATCCAACATTTGGGTCAGTTTTTAATTATTTGCGAGAAAATGGCACTTTTCCTAGTGGAACAACAGAGCGACATGTAGATGAAGCGCAGGAAGATGACATTATGGACGCCGTTACTATGAACCCTACAATAAGCACTAGACAAGTAAGTCGAGAACTCAATGTTACTTAATCAAAAGTAAGTAGATCTTACAAAAAAATAATCTATACCCATATCACATTCAAATGGTTCAGCTACTACATGCTGGAGATGAGATCGATAGGTTGGAATTTTGTAGATGGATTAACAATAATCGACCAACGCTATACACTACGACACTATTTACAGATGAAGCCCAATTTACCAGACACGGGATAAATAATTCACGAAATTCACATGTGTGGGCAGAAGAAAATCCCCATGCTATTCGAGAACGTCGTTCTCAGTTAAGGTTTTCGGTTAACGTGTGGATTGGTGTCATAAATAACCAATTAGTAGGTCCTCACTTTTTTGATGGTCCTTTAACAGGGCAGGTCTATTTGAACTTTCTACAAAATATTTTGCCGAATTTGCTTGCCAACGCGAACGTTGCTATCCGAGGGATGTATTTTCAGCATGATGGGGCACCCCCACACTTTTTACTGGCAGTGAGACAACATCTCAATAATGTTTATGGCAACAGGTGGATAGGACGTGCAGGTCCTATTTCGTGGCCTTCAAGATCCCCTGATTTCAATCCCGTTGATTACCATATTTGGGGACGATTGAAGCAACTAGTTTACGCAGTGAATATTAATAACCGACAACAATTAATTGAATGAAATATACATTGTTGTAATACTATTAGAAACGATCTCCAGAGTATCCGTAATTCAATACGTCAATTAACAATTCGGCAACAAAAATGTGTACAGGCTGCAGGGTTCCATTTCGAAAATCTATTTTGAATTATTTTTATTTTGTTACCATTATTGTATCTTTTCCAGTTCTAATTTATGGGTTTATCATAACTATGTACATATTTTTAGTTTTTTTTTACATTGTTCTTCGTTATTGTTAGTAGTTACTGTTTTTTGTTGTGCAGTAACTCAGTTTATCATTTCAATTAAAATGTTTGAAATTTATAACATTTGTTTAAATTAATTACCTTATAATTTGATACTTCATTATGGTTGTTCTATTTTTGGTAAGATTTGATCGTTCACTAAAAATTTAATAAAAGTGCGACAACATTGTCGCATATGTCGTTTCATTGGCTATTTATGTAGTTTGAAAATCACTTATTGCATTTAAAAAAAATATATATACAGGGTGTAATATTTAATACGAATCCCTAATTTAATTTTTCCAAAGCCAGTCCTGGAATTTTTTAGTTTAGCTAATACCATCAAATGCTTGATAGTAGTGTACTGTATCATGCAAAAATTTAAAAAATCAAATGAGCCGTATAAACACTACAGTAAAATGAAATAAATGGTAATTACACAAATCACCCTGTTAATTAATAAAGAAGAGGAGTTGACATTTTTTAGTGGCCACATGATATGCTCCCTGAGGGACTCTACATATGGTAGAAGTATGTAAAGATCCTCATGACTCACCCTGTATGTATATAAATATATATTTCCAGAAAATTCTGACAGTTTTAATATGTAAGCACCTAATGTATTTTTTACGTATCAAAAAAATTTCAATGTATACTAATTTCTGTATTTCTAAATGCCATACATAATGAAGAAGAAGGAATTTTTGACCAGTACGTATTAAATCGTGCTTATTTTATTAAGGCTATTTTATATTACAAGCGTAGGGTTTTTAAAATTATTAATAAAAGACATAAATTTTGTGACAACCATTCCCTCCTAAAAAAATAATAGTGGTTCTAGGGCTTCAATCCAAAGTGGTTCCACAGAAATTGAATACGTTGCACCCAAACAGGGTCTTAGTATTTTAAATTATTTCCAATCATTTTTGGGCATGAGGACTGGCTGATTCATATAATGTACATACGTAATTCAGATGGACCTAATAAAGGCTTTCTAAGAAGTTTAAACCCGATTGTGGATCTGCTCCCTACCAGATTCTCCTTATGAATTTAAAAAGATTATACCTTTTTAACATTTTGATTCTATACTTTGTATAAAATGATTTCCAGCTAAGCTTCTTGTCAAATAATTACAAGATAAGTAACATTATTTTTTGATAACTGGATATAACCAACGAGACCGTATTACGAAGAGTGGGCAAAGAAAGAGAGGTGATGTATACCATTAAAAGGAGAAAATTGGGAATATCTCGGACATATAATGAGAAACAGCACTAAATACAGATTACTGAAGGTAATCCTACAGGGTAAAGTATTCGGAAAGCGAGGAATTGGGGAGAAGGAGAATATCATGGTTGAAGAACCTGAGGAAATGGTTCTCCACAACAGCAACGAATTTATTTAAAGCAGCAGTTAATAAAATAATAATTATAGCCAGAATGATTGCCAATATTCGGAACGAATAGGCACTGAAAGAGAAGAAGGATATAAGGTAAATGTACACTTATATCATCAAAATTTAGTTTCAAAATTTGTTATTCCTGCAGAAGTTTATCATCAGTTTTCCATTTCGTTTTATTATTCTTTTAAGCATTAAAATCCCCAGTATCATGATCGTCCCTCTGACTACGGTTGTTGTAAGTCGCTATGAAATGTTTCCCTTGCTGTTTTTTTTTCTTGTTAGTTTTTGGATCGTATACTTCGATGATGTTTAGGTCATCCTAAATCCTAAATCCTTTCTGATATGTATTGACACTCTTTGATGTGATTTTTGGTACCTTTGGTGTATTAGTAAGGTTACACCTTCTTTGATCCTGTTTTCTATTGCTACTCCACTCTAGATTATTATAAGTTCACCTAATTTTTAATGTCCTTGTCCTTTTTATTTTGTTTCTAGTAGAGAGCATATGTCTTTTTTTTTGTTTCTCTTTTAGCACTTTTGTTATTTTACGGTCTCTTTTGTTGAGTGATCTGATATTCCATCTAGTAATTCTTATCTGAGTTTTGTATATTTTTCTATTGTCCTTATTTCCTACCGTGGTCGTCTTCATAGTTTCAATTACGTTTCGCGGCTTCACATTATTCTCTTAAGCAGTATTGTTTAAGAGAATTGTGGTTGTTAACCTTGCCAATCACCCATGCAAAGTTTTAACCATCCAGGTGCGTATTATGTGGTTTTTGCACATTTCTGGCTCCCCCAGCAATATTATTATTATCTTACTTGAAGGTGATAGGAACTGGCCACTAATATCTTGTAATTTGAGCCTATAAGACTCTTTATTTTGGAGTTTTTCTTAAGTCACATGTCTATGCGGATAAGCTATAAATTACAGTGATGCCAGAGTCATGGAAAATTGGACATTTCAGATGCGCAGTACTTAGCGAAGACGCGGTGGACATTTGAAAGATGATAACTAGTTCATACTAATTATCATCTTTTAAAAATCCGCTAGAGGGTACTCTATATTTAAATTTGAATTTCATTTTAAACATGCCAAAACTTTAAGGTGAATATTCTTATATATCAGTATGTTTAAAAAAGTCATATGTTAAAGATAATAATAATTAGTCTCCCGTTTTTATACCGCACGCGGCTTTGGGAGTATAGCAGGGTAGTCTGCTATATCTAGGGCCTACGTTACAAGGAAGGTAACATGGCCAGTGCTACGCTTCAAACCGCCTATTATTACCCTGGTTTTACCCAAGGTACTCATTTTATTCAGGCTGAGTCGACCTGGGGCCTATAGACATTTTTTTTTTAAAATATGCCTAGTTGTTCTTGCCGGCGGTAGGATTCGAACTCACGACCACCGGCATGCGAGGCAAGCACACTACCGCTTGCGCTACGCGGGCCCCATATGTTAAAGATAAGGTAAGGAATATGAAATTTTTAAGAATAATCTATAAAAAGAAAAAACTTTTACAATTGTATTTATAATTATAGAAGTCGCCTACGCATACAATTCGGCGATAATAACGTAGGGCAGATAAACACTGATAAATAAATACTGCCTTTCAAAAATGCCTCTGATTAGGTGTAATGCAATAGGATTAAATCTAATCACAGGAAATATAGAAATATCCCTAAATATTAACTGAACAAAACAGATATCTCTGATGAAACAGATCGTTTCTGAAATATCGTTACATCTGTGTCTAAATTTCAAAAATATAAATAAAATAGATAGAATATCATAAATAAACTTTGCCTGGGATAGGGTGAGGAACCGGTAGATTGCGTAGCTCGAAAATTGACGCCTTACTGCAGCCGGTCACAAGCCCGGATAAAAAGAGGAGGTTGAGCGGAGGGTTACCCACCCTCAGAAAAGAAACTAGTTATAAAAACTGCAACTTTGCCTCGGAACCGGACAGATAAACACAAAAAAAACGACAATGAAATGTAAAAGGACTATGCATATCGGAACTTGGAATGTCCAAAGTTGGTACAGACCTGGAGCTGCTATAAATACTGGAAAAACATAGGAATGGATATAACAGCAGACCAAGAAATACGATGGCCAGACGATGGAAATATAAAAATAAGTAAATCTATCAACCTTCTTCAGCGGTAACAAAAACGGAAGACATAAATTTGGAACGGTTTTGTGATTAGAGATAGCCTAGTACAGAATAAACTAAATTTCAAACTTATAAACGAAAGTTTATGCTTCAGACGAATGAAAAGAGAACTATACAACATTTAGATTATCTCAGCGCATGCACCAACAGAAGAGAAAGATATCAAGGATGACTTCTACAATGCCCTAGAAAGAGAGATAGATACGATGCCCAAATAAGATATGCGCATACTCTGCGGGGACTTTAATGCTAAAATAGACGGAGCCTAGCCATACCCCACAATAGATGAACACAGCCTCCACAATATATCCAATGACAATTTCTTAAGACTCACAGAAACTGCAGCAGATAAATAATATGCTAATAAGATCGACCATGTTTCCGCACAAAGACATCCATAAGCAAACCTGGGTCACAAACGACCATATACCGCGCAACCAAATTGACCACATTATTGTAGATGGCCGTCATGGGAACAATCTTATAGAACAGAACAAATACAATAAAACAACAATATACCCACAATGGAACATGGACGAAATGCACAATACAGAGAAACAACAAAACTATAGAGAACAACTTGAACAAACCTTAAACTCTTGAAGAAAATACAATGATATACAACAGCTATGGGAAACGACTGCCGAAATAATAACCAAGACAGTGGACAAGATCTTTGGAAGGAGTAAGCAGAAGAGGGCAAAAACATAGTATGACGAGGAATGTCGGAAACAGCCGAAAAAAAGACAAACAGTAAGAAAGACTTGGATACAACTGCAAACAGACCAAAGTAAAAAGGAATATGACTACTGCCGAAAAGAAACAAGAAAAATAGTACGCACAAAGAAAAGAAACTATGAACAACAAAAATATGAAGCTATGGACAGAGACCGGCCCAAACCAGGCTTCAGAGAATTCTACAAAGCAACTTCCTCTGAGATAAGAGGACATAGAACCAATTCCATCCATACACTGAGGGACAATCAAGGCCGTATGATATTCGACGGTAAGTAACTGAAGAATGAAAATAGTATTTTAGGGACCTTTCTAAACATCATACAGGAAAAACAGCACAAAGAAGAGATCTTATATTACAGCGGACATGCCGTCAAAAATCTCTCTTTTGAAGAAACCAAAAGGCCTTAAATAAGCTGAAAAATCACAAAGCGCTGAGTACAGACGAGATACGAGTACTTCTGAAATATACTGAATCGCACTACATCGCCAAATCCACCAGCTAATAACGCACATATGGTTAGAAGAAAGGATACCAACACGATGGTAGGAAAAATATAATAGTGCCCATCCACAAAAAAGGGGACAAAACAAAATGCGCAAATTATAGAGGAATTTCACTCCTAAACGCGGCATATAAAACTCTCTTAAACATCATTCTTAGTAGACTTATCCCTTATGCTGAAAAGCCTAGGCGAATATCAAGCCGGTTTTAGGACAAACAGATCAACAATAGATCAAATATTCACGCTGAGACAACTTCTAGAAAAGGGATGCAATCTTTTCATAGACATTCGACACGACATATGAGAGCGTAGAAAGAAGCCAAGTATGAAATACCATGGCGGAGTTCTCAATACCAAGAAACTCATTCGGATGACCAAAGTCTGTATGGAGGGTGGAATATCTAAAGTACGTGTAAATAATAAACTGTCTGGCAGCTTTAAAATCAACAGTGGACTCGAACAGGGTGATGCGTTATCTCCACTACTTTTGAGGAAGACCTCAAAAAAGATGGGTAGATGTACATAAGAGCAGTGGCAGGCAAACAGTGGATTAGATTGGCGCAAGACAGAGGAAGATGGAAGCAATTGGGAGAGACCTACATTCAGGAGTGGATGGAAAATGGTTGACAAAGAAGAAGAGAAGAAGACACATTTTGTATATACATATACATATTTTAATCTCTTAAAAAATCGATATAAAGTAATAGAAATCGACTGATTTTCATCTTTATAATGAAATTAACTCCCAAATTCAATCACTTTTAATCGGTTTTTTAACGTACTAAAATAGTTTTATTCGATTAGATAAAATCGATGGTGTCAAAAGGGCATGACTAGTGAAAAAATTATCAAAATATGTTATGCAATATTTCGGATTCTCAATAACTTCAACATAATTCTGGAACCCAATGGTAGATTTATTATTTTCCAGTGCCTGATTGGTTTTTTTTGTTTTGCTCCATGGTAGGTGTCAAATTGGTAACAATAGCCAGTCGAACTGCAAATCATCCAATCCTTGTAGCCAAAGCGGCCTGGCTTTCCTCGTATAAACTGTGTGGAGGAATGATATCCAAAATATTTTACCATTGCCTTGTCTATTGACAGGTCTTTGTGACACAACTTTATGAAGCTTTTGTGTACACTGGGAACAAATGAACTAAATATTTTACAATAAAGTTTTGAGTTTTCAGTTAAAAATAAAAAGTATGTACTCAATTGTCGTGAATGGTAATGTATCATTATCAAAAAGAGGAGGAACCTTAAGAAGAACTCAAACTTCATAGAAAAGAAATGGTTTTAAAAAATCTAAAAAAAGTTATAAAAACCCTACTAGACCGATAGTAGATAGGATAAAAGAAGATCAAACAGGAACATAGAAATAGAAGAAGCATAGTCAAATTGGAAACAGTAAAAAGCATTAAATGCAAGACATAAAAGTAAAGCCATTGGGATGGAAAGATACGGTGTCAAGTAAGACATAAAGTGAGTGGAAATATTGAAGAAAAAGGGGAGCAACCTATCCCATAAATAAATAAATAAATAAAAAATATTATATGTTATTATCCTGCGAAATTTAACGGTGTTGATGATGAATGTGGAAATTTTATAAAGCATTTAAGATAACTTTTTAACACAGCGTAAGACTGGTACATCCTCAAATTAATTAATAATAAAAGAAGCTCAGAAAGTTTTCACCATTAGGAAAAAATCTCAAAGCTTGGTATCAACTATAAATACGGACTAAATGTGCACCCGAATGTGTTCATCTAGTTAACTTTCATTTGTCTCTTTGAAACCTTTCGCTGCCCCAGTTTCCCCTAAACGTTTCCACTTTTCTCGGCTCTCTTGAGATATTCGCACATCGGTGGACACTGCCTAATAATGATACCATTATTATGCTTGTATAGGCTGCTTTTTAGACTTTATTGACTCCATAGTCGGTGGTATAGTCCGTTCTCTATTCGCAGCTTATTTGAACTCGCTGCCTTTGAACTAATTTTATCAAATGGGTGCCCTCGAAATATAGTTCGAGATCGATCCCCAATTTTTAGGGTTGCTATTTTATTGATATTTTAAAATATGGTTAAAAAGGTATTTTTAAAAGTACAATTATCGGATAATAATAATATTATAAAGAAGAAATTTAAATATAGAAATATAATTTTTGATGGTTATGGCATGGGTTACCTAAAATTGATAAAGCTAGAAAAGATTAACGGGAAAAAATTTCAAGACTTTAGAAAGATCTCTGATATTCTCATCTCTATACGTTGCGTTGTCTAAAGACCTTAATTTTTTTTATTTTTATTTTGTATAGAATGAACAATGCGTTGATGCTATGATAACCAGCAAACCAGCATGTGTCTTTAAACCAGCATTTATATTTAACCTAGTCAGTCTGCTTTGCTGTTTTAGGTATTTTAAAGATTAAATAATTATAATTGTTATTCTTATTGAAAATCAAGTATACCTATGTATTGTACTAGATCAGGCAACCAGATTCCTAGAATTATCAGTATGATGATCTTTAACTGGGAAGTGTGGACACCTTCATCCACCTGGGATCGCTGCTGGCCAAAGACAACAATGTCAGCGAAGAAATTAAAAGAAGTATAGTGCTTGCCAATATGTGCTCGGTATTTAGGTGGCACACGCCCTTTCGGTAGAGATCTGTGGAGGAGTATCATCGAGCCGCAAGCTTTTATCTCTTGCCCTACTGCTTCATCATAGGCCGATCAGCACAGGATATTCTAGTCTAAGCCGCATATTCATTTATAATTTTAAACTGCTGCGTTAGCCTTTTTGTTTTCTGTACACCTAGCTGGAGATCGAACTCATATCCGCTGAACCACTCGCAGTGAAGCGAATGAAAAATCCGGCCCGCATAGCCCGCTTGGTATCTGACCCGACAAAATCTGAAACTTGCCAGCCTTTTTCTACGTTTTTGAAGATTTTTAAGACATAGAATTTTGGCAATAGCCCTTTAGGATTTTGATTTATATGAAAGCCACTTCTACAATGAAAAAGTTACTTTGGGTAGTACAGTAGAAACACAGAAAAAGTTAAAAATTGAAATTATATTTAATTATCACAAAAGGGAATCATTATCATCATCACCCAGCCCTTTGCGTTCACTGCCTGACATAGGCCTTCTAATTTTTGTCCATTGTGATCTATTTGAGAACTTTTTATCCAATTTTTGGACATTTTTTTAAAATCGTATGTTCAACAACTAGGACGTTTTCTCTCCTCCTTTTGTCTAACCTCCGCCTTCACTTAAGCAATCTCTTCGTTCTACCAAATTACTTGGTAACTCTGTTCTTCGTTTCAAGTCTTCATTCTAACTCGGTCACGAAATGATTATACTCAGCATTGCCCTTTCCATTTTTCTCTAGCTATTTTGCAGCGTTTTAGAAGTTGTAGTGTCAATGTCAAAGTTTAGGCACTATTGGTAATCACAGTAACCACACATTGATCAAATATTATTCGTTTTAAAGAAATTGGTATATCGCTTTTAAAGAAGTTCTTTCAGTATTCCATAAGCTGCCTATGCTAGGTTTATTCGTCGTATTTCGCATGTTTGGTTATCTCTTGTGATCTTTATTTAGATGTCTAAGGTCTATGTATTTTTCTACACAGCTCTGCTTCTCTGCTTTAATATTGATATTTTCCGCTATGGACAATTCGATGTAAATATAGGTCGAATTGTTTTCTGCCCCTTTGTCCGATTCTCTCTCGATCGGCGATGGTACATAAAATGGTTGAAGTGTGAAGTAAAATTATAGTTTTTTATTGACAGCTATTAATAATAACACTCTAGTTGTTGATTAGGTAATTTTCTATATAGACTGCGTTCAAATGAGCTCAAATCCCCAATTTGTAATTGTCACAAATATATATACCGGTTTGTTTTCAGCACAGTAGGTTAATGCTTCTATCAACTAAACAAACTTTAAACTATGAGCTTACAATACAATTCAGTCTAGGTCAATAATTGCAACTCTTAAGGAGTTTTAATTGGAAAATATATTATTCAGCAGTTTATTAAGGTATAGATAAATGTACTAATTATTAAAATATTACATCTATAAAAGGTTAAGAAGTTAAGAATAAATGTGAGATTACAAATATAAGGGATTAATTTGTGATCAAACACGCTAGGAAACTAGGTTGACATAAATTTTGTTTTGGACATGTTTATTTTAAGACGCACACTGGTATACATTTACTGAAATTTCAATGTAGCATTGTCCATATCTCTTGAGGTTGTCGAGAACAAAACATGTTTCGGCCTTTGTTTCCCAGTTAAGTTTTTTTCAAGCATATTCTATATAAGCACTTTTAAATAGTGCGAACACTTTTATAAATAACTCAATATTTTCTAAAAAAATAGCAGTAAGTTAATTAAAGCAATGTGCTAGTAAGTTTTGACATAACCAGCGTATTTACAAATGTGCCTCTGGAAAAATCTTAAAAATATTAAAAACCAAACTATATTATTATTCGTATGCATTTTACACATTGCAGATTTTACATTACAAAATAATGATAATACCAATAATAATAAGAAAACACAAACATAGAACATATAAAATTAAAATTATTAAAGTCGAAGATTACAGCCTCGAAGCCAATGTCTTGCCTTGGGAGTGAGTTAGGCGGAATTTCTAAAGACATGCAGCGAACTTGGTGGCTGGACACCACTTGAAGACTGTATGGTTAATTGTTTGTTCGAATAGCGTTGCATTTGTCACATCCCGGACTGGCATTTATGCTCCACTGGTTCAGAGATTTGTTACAAACCCATAACCAACTCGTATTCTATTAAGGTTGTACATTCATCTACGAGGAAGAGAAAAGCCGTCTGTTTTAATTGTAAGCAGATCTGGTGGATGTCTGGATTTCAGTCTTGACTCTCTTTGGTCTAACTTAGCGATGTCTGTATTTATAGGTAGTACTGGGTTTTGTTGGCATTTTTGAACTAGGGTATTGAGTGCGGCTAGTCGTCTTGTTGCTGGTGGAGCAATGTTGCTTAAAACTGGAAGCCATTGGGTTGGATGTGGGCTTCATAGTTCCCGTTATGTGCCTTATTATTTGGTTTAATTAGGTATCTATGACTTTTTGCGTGATGACTGTTTTAGCCAGACAGGAGCTCAATATTCTGCAGTAGGATATACTAAGGACGGCGCGCTCGTTCTGATGACCTCTCCATTAGAGCCCTATGATGTATTTGTTAATTTCTAAATAATGTTATTGCGGGTCTTTATTTTAACTAAAAACTAAACTAGGGCAGGGCGATACATTAACACCAAAGACAAACGTGTACGTAACAGATATAATTGAGTTATCAACATTAGTCACTGACAACAGCTATTTTTAATATATACCTACCTATAATAATGTCTTATTACTTTTTATAGACATTGTACATATTTTTTATTCGATCGTGAATTCGTGAATGCAACCCTCTACCAAATAACGAAAATTCCAAATTTACCTCTTTGATTGACAGCAGTTAATTATCCTTTTTAGAGCCTTATAATACTAACCAGTATGTTGTCGAAAAAAAAAACAGATTTTGCGGAGAGTAAAATTCATTTGAAATTTCCAAATAGGTAAACAACAATATTGTTCAGTTTTAACATCGATATGGTTTAAATTTAATATGAGAACTTGAAACCAGAAAGTTAATCAAAAATTTTAATTGAACTAATGGATCAATGATAAAGGCAATAGCTTATTTTTAAATAAAATCGGCAATCATTTTATATACCGACGAATCAGACACAATAAATAATTTATTAAGTATGGAAACTGTTAGAATTTCATGATATAACACAACAAACGATGGATAGTGTTTGAAGTACACAAAATAAATGAGGTTGCGTTGCTCAGAGTCGGAGAGATGTGTGGATGGTTAAAAATAAAATTCGAGGGAAGGAAAAATAAAAAAAAAAATATAAGATGATAGCTACTAAAGATAAACCAAGAATATTAAATAAATAAAACTAAGAACATTATTTGTTTTAAGATAAAAATACGTTTATTAACGTTCAATTTCCACTTCGGAAATAGTTCTAAAAATACAAACAGTAAATTAAACAAATTTTGTTTTTGTTACATAGTGAAAAATTCTTCTAATAATTTAATTTTATTGACTCATTTATATTGACAATTCAAACATACATTATATACATTTTAAAGTAGACGACTTTAAAATGATATTGCCAATATTGTTTAGTTGCGTTCCTGGGAAGACTTTTACTGATAAGATTAGTTTATTCGATTACATGAAATCAACTTTACTTGAGAATATCCGTCAGAAAAAAATCATGGCATGTAATTCGTCTTTAAAAAAGACAACACATGACATGATGACAGTAAATTTTCTCCTGTTAGTGATTCCATAGTAAATTATGAGGGACAAAAAACCAGGAAAAAAACCTCATTTATTAGGTTTTTATTTTCCAGGTAAAGATTTGAAATCTGTCTTGTATGAACAATAATCAAATTTGGTAATACAAATAGAGAAATGAGCATAAGCGAAAATCACGTAGAATATAAGAAAAAATTTCTTATATTCTAAACAATTTACTCAAAATCTATCTGGTAAATTTATAAGTGTATCACTACACTTTTTTTATTTCTTCGCGCATAAAACTCATTGAGAGATCACTATGTATGACTTCATTAGGGATGTAGTATGGCGGATTAATGTTGCATTCCCTTGCACACCCCACAGTTGAATGCCATAGGTCCAGATGGGTTTTAGAATTACTTTATACACTAATAATTTATTTTCTAGTGATAGCTCAGATCTTCTTCCAAGTAACTAGTAAAGTTAGCTTAATTTTAATCCAAGTTGTTTTCGTTTATTGAAAATGTAGTATCTCCAAGTAAGTCGTCTATCAAGATCAATGCCAAGGTATTTTGCGCTATCGGATTGCTATGTATATCTTGATTGTTTAGTGTACAGGTAAACATGTCTGGTGTTTAGTTGAAAAAGTTACATGGTTTGCTTTACTTTTATTAACTCTGATTCGCCATGTCCTTAAGCATATCTAAAAATGTTTAAGTGAACTTGAAACTTTCTAGATGCATTGTTAGAATTTGGGTAAGAGGATGGCGGTGTTATCAACAAATGTTGCCAAGAAACACTGACCAGACGTGAGTAAGTTAGCAGTGTACAATAGATATAAGAGTGAACCAATCACACTACCTTGAGGTACGCCGGAGTTTGTAGGTCCCAATGTTTTTACTACCGTACCGTTTTTTTTATCTGGAAATATCTGTCCGTTATGAAGAATTTGAATATCCTATAGCAGATGTTACCAGAAAGCGTTTGATATAATAAAACATGACGAACTGATGGAAATATTAAATTCAATTGGTCTAGACAGCAGAGATCGCCGTATAATAAACAATATCTATTACGAACAAACTGCAGCTGTTAGAGTTGGGGATCAGTTAACAGACGACATAAAGATAAAAAGAGGTGTGCGACAGGGATGTATATAGTCCCCATTATTGTTCAATGCATATTCAGAGCACATTATGAACCTAGCGCTAACGGACACATAGACGAGGGATACTTATAAACGGAGAACGATTGAACAACATAAGATACGCTAATGATACTGTCATTTTTGCAGACAGTTTTAAAGGTCTGCAGACACTTATCTCCAAGTAGCAGGTTTGGCTTGGTTTTAACATAAAAAAAAACAAATACATGCTTATACAACAACCTGTAACATAAATCACCACTTTTGTTATCTGGGTGCAAACTTAAATGAACACTGGACTAATCGACGGAAATTAAGAAAAGGATCAAGATGACAAGATCAGCTTTCGTCAAAATGAAAAAAATCTGCAACAGCCACGAGGGCAGCAGTCAACAAAACCAGAATAATTATGTTAGTGTCCAACATCCGTAACGGATAGGCAGCATAAGAAGAAGATAGCAGTTATGCTCAGATCTGATTTGTAGTGTCTGCGATCTATTACCAAATATTTAAAAGACAAGCGATCTACTAACGACTACTACAACTAGACTAAAGCCTAGACACTAAAATACGTAGATTTCTGAAAATGCTCGTATTATAAATGCTTATAAATACAAAATTTATCTTAAATCACACATTCGCTTTTGATGGGGATGCTTGGCACGGTATATCATCCACAAATTGTTTATAAGACACTGCAAGCCTGATGTGAGATATTCGTCCGTACTTATTTCGTGTTTTAAATATTGCTATTTTACTTCCTCAACTTCAACTTGTCGTAATTTAGTAAAAACTTACATAATGCTCCGTGACCGCAGCTTATTATACATAAAATAGACACTCGAGAACATTGGTAACATTTGCCGAACGTCGCGCGGTCACAATACCTCAGAAACCTGAAATATTTCGATCAGGACCCGAATATTTTTGAATTCTTTTGCGAACTACTCCAGAAGATGTTTTGCTCGACTGTTTGGACACCACTGTTCTATAGTATTCAGATGATAGTTGTTATTTCATTTAATACAGCAAACGTATATGCTGCAAAAGCTTGTGTGATATCCAAAAAGACTGCAAAACAAGAAAGCTTTTACTCCAAATCCTGGTTTACGATATTAACAACTCTATGCACTTATTCAACTGCAACGTGTTTTTGTCGAAAACGAAATTGGTACTTAGAAAACTAAGCAGTTTTCTTCTAGGAAAGAACTCAATTTCTTAATTATCAGTTCTCAAAAATTTTAGCAAGAGTTGGTAATAAACTAATGGGTCTATATGAAGTTAAGAATTCTAGAAGTTTGCCTATCGTATGGACTAAAATATCTTGAGGCATTTTCTATTGTGAAGGAAAATATCCTAATCTTAATACCGCGTTGTAGATTTGTGTTAATAAGAGGATCACATTGCAACGTAAACCTTCAAAAAGCTCAACGTGGAATTATAAACTTGTACAGAAAGTTCAGTGTTTTTTAGAATAAAGTATTCTTTAGTATAAAAAACAGATGTATTTAATACATTATAGTGCAGGTTAACAGTAATACATGAAGAACAAACAAAATTCTCATTAATAAAATGGGTGCTTAGCAACTATGAATGAATTATTTATATTTCACTTTTGATAACATATTATATCAACATCGCCAAACAGAAATTAAATACAAAAAGTTACCTGAGGCCATTTTTCAAATATACTGTTTGGGTTTTTTTTATAAATAAAACGCATTTTCATCAAATATCGTTGAAATCAGCTAATGCGTTTTAATCGACGATTATATTATTTTATTTTTAGCAGTTTTAATTACCACCGACCTTGCAAAAAACCGGGTGCTGCTGTTACATTACAAGCCTCTTTAATTTTCCATTAAATTTAAGGGACTACCATGATTGGAAAAACGCTAAAATAAAATCGGGATGAATTATTGTTGACGGTATTTATCAGAAATCGGAAAGCTCATAAATTTATTTCTTTTTTCTCTCACTCATGTATACAATGTAAAGTTTCAATTGAATACTAAAAAATCGAGATATACTGGAAATTTTTTATAAAAAAAACATCTACAATGTAGTACGTTTAAATAACACATAAGCTTTGTTATCTCTGATTTTAAATCAGTTTATCTTGATGTGCTTGATTTTTGATATTTTTACATTTACACCATCATTATTATCTTTGGTCTCATCCATAAGTTCTAAATTGGGTCATAACTAGACTTCGGCAAATATGCAAATAAAAATGTAGAAAAAATGCGCATAAATATGCACGTGTTTACCCGAAAATATGCAAATATTTTACAAAATATGCATACAAATAAATAAAAAAATCGTAAAATAGTAACAATTTTATTTAAAAAAAAAGTGTACATAACTAAATATTTCCTACTATTCATTAAGATTTACATTTATTTTAAGTAACTACATCATTTTTAAGTATGAATAAACTTATTTAGAATTATGGTAACAATAAATGACCAAGTGGTGTTCAAAATTTTCTAACAAAAACTTGTGGCTTCTGTCTGAGTACATATATTTATATATGGAAAAACTTCGTTCAACATCAACTGATGTAACGGGAGCATTTTTCAAACTAACCAAAACATTTGGTTCTAAATTAATTGTTTCCGAAATATTTCCAGCTAGAACACTGACTACTTCAGAAAGAATATGGTAACCTTTATTTTTTTCCATAGTAGCTTCAAATTTTTTTTAAAATATCTTTTCCAATATTACCTCTAACGTTCCGACAACATGACGCAAATTCTTTTATTAATGCTTGTACTTTCGAACAATGACAGTTTTGGTGATTCTAACTGAGTAATTGTTTTTTGAACAAAACTAAAATTTGATTTTATAAATGAAAGTTCTTGTTGAAGCAAGTTACTCTGAAAAGTTTGTTTAGAATCCAAAAGAGATTGGGAACTTTCATCTGTTAACGTATCAATTATGTTCTTTATTTTAACAAAATGATCTGCATAAAAATTAGCTGCTTCTAACCATGTTCCCCATCGCGTTAAAATAGGTTGTGGTGGAAGAGGAATGTTAGGTAGCATTTCTTTATAAAGTTGAATTCTTATAGGAGATTTAAGAAATACTTTTTTGACACTGGATATCATGGTATTTACAAGAGGAAACTTTTTTCGTATTTCCTCTGCAACTCTGTTTAATCCATGCGCTACACAAGTAACATGTATTAAATCTGGGAAAAATATTTTTAAATTTTGTCCTGCTTTCACCATATAAGGAGCAGCATCCGATAAAATAAGCAGTAATTTATTAGAAGGAATAGTTGTCGGAAGAAAAAAAGTTGCTAATGTTTCTTGTATAAAACGCGAAATTGTTAAAGCATTTGTTTTCTCAAGTTGCTGGCATGAAATAAGATGAGATTTTGGTAAGGTATCTTCTTTAAGAACACCAATCAATAAATGAGCAATATACTTTCCTGAGGAATCAGTGGTTTCGTCTACAGATATGTAAAAATAATTATCTGCAATTTCTTCCTTAATATTAATTAACACCGACGAGTATAGCCCGTTCACATTATTTCTTCTTAGAGACCGATCACTTGGAACATTAAGTTTGCAATATTTTTTTAGAAACGAACTAAAATTTACATTTGCTAATTTTGAAAGCGGTATGTTTGCAGACACTAATGCGCGACACAAGTCTTCATTAAAAGTTTCTTGCTCATCTAATTTTTTTGAAGTAGATTGAAACATTTAGCCATTGAAGTTTGATGTTTTCCTCCTATTTTTCCTTTTTTTGCAATGTGTGAAGCAGTTCTCACATGTTGGTCTATCTGAAATTTCTTCTCACATGCTATCTATAAATAAAAATAAAAACCTTTATTTTAACCCAACCTTTAAAATATAAAAATATACAAGGTGTTTTTGGTTAATCAAATAACTGGTTTGGAAAAAAAACACTCGCTAAGTGTTTTAAATGCAGTATTAATCCACAAATTAGTTTTTGTTACTAACCATTAGTACATCATATAACTTATTTTAAAATTCAACAAAAGTTTTTTTTTGTTAATTCAATTACAATAAAAATAATTGTGTTTTAGAATAGCTGACTTCATAAAAAAAAGTAAAGGTGAAAAATTTTTCTAAATACACACCATTGTATTGTACCATGGACAATTTTTTCTCACTAAAGGAAGCTATTTTTCATTAAAAACAACCTACGAGTACTAAATTTCAAGTAAATACGTTTATTGGTTTTAAAGTTATTGTTGTTATTAACTAAAAGAATTTAATTTTTTTTAATTTTAACACCCTGTATCTCGAAAAGTAAATAAGTTTGACCCCTCATTAACTATATCGTTTTGTTCAATTTTTCGAGAAGTATCTACAGTCAAACGTTGTAAGTGTCATTTGGAAACACCCTGTATGTATGAAATATTAGATATTTAATAGAAAATATTAGATACTTACAATTTTGCCACAGACTGAACAGTAGATTTTTCCCATATCCATAGACAGCTCTTTATAAGGTTTAATCCAAGTTGAAGCACTGGTTGTTTTAGGCATTATAAAATCACAATCTTCCTTTTTGTTACGCACAACGAGTGTTTACGCTTTGAATATCAAAACAAAAATGATTTACAAATCTGAGCATCAAATTAGAAATGTTTAGGTACCTAATTCAATAAACTGGGAGATTTTGGAAAATCCCTAAATTAGGAACAAAACTATTAGCCGTTTACCTGCTGTTAAGATACAATAAATTGTAGATAGATTTGGGGATTAGATCATAAAATGCAAATGAGCGAACCCTTAGCGATTATCCAATAACTGAATGCCTCAGTGACCGAGACTTTCTAAGAATGTTGAGGGCTACTTAAATTGATCTTCTTTGAAATTGTAAATGTTTTGTACCTGTAGAGATTACGTACTTAGATCATTTCTTGATTAAAATGACTACAAAATTTTATACAAGAATTGAAATAAATTGGTATGTTTAAAAATTTTCAAATACAGTATAAAAATCTGAACTTTTATGCACTTTATGCTAACTTTTATACAAATCTGCCAAAATATGAAATATTTGCATAAAATATGCACAATATGCAAAATATGGAATATGCATATTTGCCGAAGTCTAGTCATAACATTATCAATCCAGATATGTTCTGTTCAATCGTCTCTAACTAGGTCTTTCCTCTCTGTAACTCTCCTTTGTACATCTTCAAATTTTTTTCATTGGGTACATTCTGGTTACTCGGTAAGCTATTTCGATAAAATTCATTTCTATAGTATCCACTTTTCTTTTGTTTTTAACTGACATTTGGTAACATTCGGATCCATTAGTTAATATTGGTTCTATTACTGCTTTTATACATTGATAATTTTATTTTTCCTTGCTCTATAGTTTTTGTTCCTTTCTGATATCTATTGAGGTAATATTTACCATCTTCTTCTTTTTCGCGTGCCATATCCAAATTATGCGACGTTGGCGATCACCATTGCGAAGGCTTCTCGATCTTCTACAATATGGAATAATTGTCCGCTATTTGATATCCAAGTGCGTTCACGAATGTTCCCTAACTAAGAAATTAGTTTTCTTCGCTTCCTACACTTCTTCGGTCCTCTGTTTTGTCTTTAAGAATCAGTTGTAATATTTTATATCGACTTCCCCTTACTATATGTCCCAGATAAGACATTTTTCGATGTTTTACAGTCTTTAACAGTTCTCTATCTTTGTTGACGTTCCTTAGTACTTTTCCATTAGTTTTCCTTGCTTTCCAAGGTATCTTGGATAACATAACACGTAAACATTTTTTGTCTTAGTTCTAAACTGAGAGGTTATTTCAAAAAAATGACTTAATTTTTATAAAGCAGTTTTAGCCATTGCTATTCTACGTTTTATTTCTATTTCTGGATCTAGTTGGTCCATTATCACAGTTCCTAAATGTGTCATTTTGTGAACTTTCTCAACCTGGACTCCGTTTAATTGAAGATTTGTATCGGGATGTGGGTCACGACCAAACACTAGAAATTTGATTTTGTTTAAGTTTATTTTAATTCCCATTTCTTCTCCCACTTCGTGAATACAATCAAGCAGAATCTGGAGACCTTGATATTAATCTGACAGAATTACTGTATCGCGTGCATATCTAATCACATTAAGTAGTTCCCCGTTGATTTTTATTCCATATGGTTTGTTTCTCAAGTGCCTTTTTAAAGAACTGGTCCGAGTAAACATTGAACAATGTTGGCGACAAAATGCAACCTTCTCGTTGCTGTTTGACTTCTCGTTGTATGGAGATTTCATCGGTGTACTTATCTCCAATGTTTACGATAGTAGTTTGACTCCAGTACAAATTTTAAATGACACGAATATCCTTGTCATATATTTCGACATTTTTTATTATTTGCATTAATTTTACATGCTGTTCTTTATCGAATGCCTTTTGAATGTCCACGAAACATGCAAATTCATCTTTTCCTTGGCCACGGCCATTTTTGTAATCGGATGTTAGGCGCAAAAGTGCCCTCCTTGATTCCCATAGCATTTCTAAAACCAAATTGGGTATCTTTAAAGCTTTTTAGGTATTGCGACAAAGATGGATTGAGCCAATCCTGTCATTATTCCAATCATAATATTATTCCAAATTATCCAATATTATTCCTGTCATTTTCAAAAAACTCTGATATTATACAACTGCTTTTGTTATTATTGTCAACGAGTACAGAGGGAACTCGTTTTTTAAAAATGTTTTTTCTCTCATCTTTCTCTCATCCATAGTTCTTTGGCTAATTTGATCTTTTTTAATAATAATAATGTACTATTATGTATAATAATACTAATATTATTATTTATCATCATCATCATCATCATCATCGTTCAGAAAATCGCATTTTTTTTTTATTTTCTGTCTCTTATTATATAATACTAAAAGTGAAACTGGAACAAACCATGAAGTGGAGATATCCAGGAGTGGCTAGTATACCTGTTGAATACAAAGCAGTGTATTAAGTTATAAAAAATGCTTATTAAAAGCTTAAAAATTTTTATATATGTAAATGCAATAGACTGTTAACTTGTTGATTAATAAAAACTGAAAATGGGGGCTCTTACATTACCTAATTGTAAGTCGATAAAACCTCACCAGCTACAGGGGGTCATGTAAGATGCCCCCATTTTCAATTTTTATTAATCAACAAGTTAACAGTCTATTGCATTTATCTTTATAAATACCATGAGGATTGTTTTTTAATACGGATGTTCTTCCAATGTTTTTATGTGGCCATACAATGTTTTTTAACAACTTTTAATTATACTGATCATGGAATGATTCAATTTCGAAAAGATCTTTTTTAAAATAAAAATTTTAAGCTTTTAATACGCATTTTTTTATACCTTAATACACACGAACACCACGTGCTTCTTATTATATAATTATATTCACTTTTAGTCTGCACTAACTCACATCCATTTCTTATTCGGTTTGTTGTTAAAAAAAGGGTTTCTCTGCATAGAGTTTTTGATGCAACAGACAGTTGATTAGTCGTCCCTTTCGTTTCTTACACTGCTTCCAGAATCTGCGTTACCACTTCTTGTTGGTCTTTTTTCTTTCCGAGTTTGCCATTAAAAATCTATCTTACTATTAATCAGACTGTAATGGGTCGATACCTACTTTTTTACTCTTTCGATTTTCTCATGGAAAGCTTATCTTCGCAATCGCTGGTGGGAGCGTATACCTGGATTATTTTCAGATGGCATGCCTTTTTCGGTCTTACATTTATATGCCTAGCTCTTAACGCTGAAATGCAGACCTATTCCTTCAGTTTCAATTTCATTTCTCTTTTATAGTAAAGTATGTTGCATGCTTTTAGTTTGACCTGATCTTCACCTCTTCTTTTGACTTCGCTAATTTTCATTATTATCCTATTTGATGGGGATTTTTCGCACCATCTTCCCGCTGTCCTTGAATTCTACTGCTACTTTGGTTGAAAACAAGGAAGCTGCCGAAGACTGAGGGCAATTTTCTTGAATGTCTGTTTATACTGAGAGAATTTTGTCATTTAAACACCACGCTTGCAGGAGACTTTTAATGAATGATAAACTACATCATTGATTGGAATCACCACACCATGGTGAGAACTCTCATGTAGTCAGACGGAATTTGGTCCCATAAACTCACGTATGATGCAATAAAACCAGTCGATATTTAGAAAACGTGTAACCATAAACCATTTATAGTGAGAAGAATGTAGCAAAAATTGGAAGCATCCAAAATGTAAACCCATTTAACCCTTATTTTGGCAAAAGGTTAATTTTGAATCTAAAAGTCTGAAAATTGGTATATTTGCTGTTTAGGCAACATACAAATATTCTATAACAACAAAAATATAACACCTACATATATGTCAAAAATTTGGATTGTATACCAGAGTATACATCGCCAAATATACCGAAAAATAGGTTTGTATAGTATATCATACTGTTATTTTTATTAATTCTAATTTTATTGTTCTTATTTTAATTTACTAAAACACGATAATTTATATCAATTTATTAAACCACTGTACAACAATTTATTTTCGACTAATAATTACATAATTTATTTATACGTGCGTTACATTTCAAAACGCTACTCGATTTATCTTCTCTGACTGACTTCTTTCAATGAAAATCATGTTATATACCCATACAGCTGTTAGACTAGAAGGATGTCGACCCTTGGAGAAAATACTGCAAGGCTACGGCTGGTTTTTCATTCAACGTGTTTCCGGAACGTTCGAATGGACCGGTTCTTTTTTTATTACTTGGGATTTTTGCTAACTAGTCGAATGATCGTAAAATCTAGAACATATTAGTGAATAAACAACATATTTACATGTTTTTAATATGACTCATATTTTTTACGTAACAATACATTGCCAAATTATGAAAAACAAGATCAAAAATATTATATTTATTAATATAAACAATTCCTGTTGTTACAAAAAGTTACAAAAGGAATTGATTACATGGCAACGTAAGAATCAACTGGGATTGCTAATCGTTAGACAAAGTCTAACAGAGGACTTATTGATAGCAATTGTAGGCTATGAACAATGTAAAATTGTGGTTAATTAGCATTAATAATAGCCAATAGGTAACATTGTTTTAACGCAGCATTGATAAAACAAACATCGCTGAACTGAACTTGTATATTATTGAATTAATAAACTAGAATATAATATAATAACATCATTAAAACTTTTAGACCCATTGTAGATTTTAAAGCAACCCAAAATGTGGTATTTTAAATGAAACCACATCAAAACAAATTTAATATCCCATCACCTTCCTTCAATTGAAAATTAGTTCCATTCCACATGCCTTAGAATGAGAAGGATTAATTGTTCTCTGAATCCCCTTTTTAATTAAGTCGTAGCTTAAACATTTATTTTTCTGTGGACAAACATTACGTACCCAGTTTTATTAAATATCAATCTTTGACAAACGCAGACCTGTGTTTTCTTAGTCAGAGAGATACGTAGAGAGAGTTTTCCGACCTCTTTGCTTTCCATTATTGATATAGCTGCGAGTCATCTGAATAATCGTAGCTGGTGAAAGATACGAGGTAAAGTTGACAGTTACTAAAAGGTATATGACTGATAAAGTAAATTTAATTATCTACAATGTATGTGTTCTTTGTGAATGTGAAACTGTAATAATATCTATGTTGTAAATTGACAAGATGAAACTTAGTTCAAAATATTAAATAGTTATGAGCCCCTTCGCATATCAGTTGGCCCAACGTTAGATTGATAAGAAAATTAAATTTTAATTTAGAATTTCTTAATTATAGAAAATATTTTATTACGTCATGAAAACTATTAATTAAACAGAATAAAAATAAAGTTTAAAAAACGCATGGAATATGTAATATTAACAAAAAAAAATGTGAAAGTTTACCACTGAATTACATCCCCTTTATTTTTAATGATATCCACAATTCTTCAAGATATAGTTTTTACCAAGTTCTGATAAATTTCTAATGTAAATGAATCCCATATTTCTTGCAATTTTTCCTTCAATTTTTTGATGAACTTGGCAGGATGTTTTCTCAAAGTTTTTTCATTTCGCTCACAAAGTCTCTATCGGTGACAAGTCGGCACTGTTAAAAACCCAGAATTCCAGAAGTGATATGCCATGCCATGATCTTAAATCCATTTTAACTCCTTTTGAGGTATGACAACGTGCGCCGTCCATCCGTAAGACAAAATCTTATGTTGATGTTAAACGGTGTTCCATAATCGCTAAAAGAGATTTTTCTAAAATATTCACATATTTGTTCGTGTTTACAATCATACCGATAAAATGTAATTTTTTCACCCCTTTTAGGCGATATGCTCCCCAGATCATGATAGATGCAGGAAATTTGATTTTTCTTTTCAGATAGTCGGGATGGAAAGCTTCGTTTTTCCTGCGAATGACGCGACTTCTACTATCTCCAACACACACTTCAAATCTGGATTCGTCACTCTTTTGTCCAATTCTTATGCCCTTTTGGCCATCTTAGTCTATTTTTCTTTCGTTGTAAAGTTAAAAGTGGCTTTTCCTTACCCTAAAATAAAATATTTATTAAAAACAATGAATAGTCTTAATGCCCTTCGATCAGCTTTGGTTATTTTACTTTTTCGTACATTTCTAGGTAGATCTAGCCTAGACCTTTCTACCCGTTTCCTGGGTAGATAGAGTTACGAACAATGAAGTAATGAGAAGAATAGGTAAAGAGAAGGAAGTTGAAATTACAATTGTATGGCATCCTTCGACTCATAATGCAAGGAAAGATAGATGGCAGAAGAAGTATCGGAAGAAGATGAATTTCATCGCTTAAGAACCTGACAGAATGGTTTGGATGCAGTTCAAAATAACTGTTTAGGGCTACTGCCTCAAAAATTAAAATAGCTATGATGATTACCAACCTCCGTAGCGAAGATGGTACCTGAAGAAGAAGAACCTTCTACGTTTTGTGACTACCGAACCTGTAGTTTTGTATCTTTTGACTATATTTCTTACACTATAGCGTGACAATTGCAACATATTCGCGATTTTCCAGATTTAAAAAATCTAATAATGATTGAACAAATTTTCTCATCGATAACTTAACCTCGACCCATTGTACAATCCACAAATGGCACAAAGCTTTACAATACTACAAAATACATATGATATTAACTGACAATCTTATTGATGTTATTTTTCCATAGCTACCTCTGGATTTAACGTAACTATGAAAAAATCAACGTATGTGGACATAAGTGAATGCCAGGGCACAGAATAACAAACAATCAGAATGCCTACTCACCATGGAAAATTAAGTACGCGCATCTCGTTCGTGCAGACGTTCCGCCATGTTTTAAAGGGAACTAGTGTTCTTTAATGAAAGTTTATGTGGTGTGCATAAAAAATTAACCCGGTTTAATTGACACGGCAATCATAGACATCAACAAAGGCTGGCATCATTCTGATTGTTTATTATTCTGCGGCCAGGGTTTAGTAATTTTTTTATTGTTGATCATACTTAAATAAAAAACCATAAGGGTAATGTTTTTAATAAATATTATTAAAGATGCCATATTAATTGATATGGAAACTTATAAAAATATGCAGAATATAATTTGTTTATGGTAATCAACTTAAACTTAAATTGACAGCAACAGATAAATGGAGGAAAAGTAGAGGAAATCTTGAGAAATATCATAAAATAAAAACTTCCAAGAAGACACATCATCTAAACAATGGATCACACAAGAGATTAAAGAACTGATGACGGAAAGAAGGGCACAGAAGAGTAAAAACGAACAACAGTACAAAAAAATTAATAAAATAAGCAAACAGAAAATCAAAGAAGCTAAGAAACTGTGGCTATCAGAAAAGTGTGAAGAAATAGAAAGGTTACATTAACAACATGACAGTTTTAACATACACCGAAAAATCAAAGAGACATCTCGCATATACAAAAAGAAGGGTATCGGAAATATCATGGATAAAAATAAAAGATAATACCGGAATGTACAGATAAAATGTACAAGACAATGCAACAGGCTCAAACTAAATATTGTCCGACAAGCAAAAAAGATGAAAAACTGAATCAAACCACGAAAACCCTTATAGAACTAAGGCGACAAATAAAAGGAAATAACACTGCAAGCAAAGAAGCGATAAATCAAATAAATAAGACGATCACAAGGCAATAAGAAAAGACATAAGAAACTACAATGTAGAAAAAAACAAAACAGGCAATAGAGAAAAATAAGAACATGAAAGTTTTGAAGAGAAGCGTACAAAAGGGGAAAATAGAAATTAACAAACTGAGAAACAGAACTGGAGAAGAAACAACGAACGAATGAAATATTAAGAATAGTCGAAGAGTTCTACACAGAGTTATATAGATCAAGAAAAAAAGATAACAATACGGAACCTCCAATTACACTAAAAACTGGGGTATTAAAACAAGGATCAAATTTAATGCCCAATATAACAAAATCAGAAATCAAAGAAGCCCTGAAGAAAATGAAAAATAATCGAACCCCGGGTAAAGATGGAATAGTATCAGAAGCACTAAAAATTGGAGGGGATGTATTACTTGAAAAAATTAAACAACTTTTCAATATCTGCCTTCACAGCGCCAATATTCCAACAGACTGGAACAACGCTACTATGATTCTATTACACAAAGCAGGAGACAAAGCAAATTTAGAGAATTACAGACCAATTAGCCTCCTCAGCCATATATATAAGTTGTTTACGCGAATACTAGTTAAGAGAATGGAAAGAAAATTAGAGACTTATCAACCAAGGGAACAGGCAGGATTCCGAAAAAGTTACGGAACAAATGACCATCTACAAAGTATAAAAACCCTAATAGAGAAAGCAGTGGAATACAATAAACCTCTAGTTCTAATATTTATCGATTTTCACAAAGCCTTTGACACAGTTGAGCTAAGCAAAATATTACAGGCGCTTAAAGAATGCAGGCTAGATTATAGATATACTAAATTATTATACAAAATATACCTGCAGGCAACAACCACTGTCAAATTACATACTAACAGTAATCGCATAAAAATAGAACGGGGGGTTAGACAAGGAGACCCAATGTCACCTAAACTTTTTAATACGGTGCTAGAACATGCTTTTAAGAATTTGGATTGGATGACAAAGGGAATAAAAATAGATGGAGAATATCTAAACAACTTACGTTTCGCCGATGATATACTTATAATAGCTGAAGATCTAGGAATGGCAAGAGAGATGGTACAGGAACTCATTGTGGCTACAGAAAATGTAGGTTTAAATATAAATATCTCGAAAACAAAAATCATGACCAATTTGGTGCCCAACCAGAACATCAGTATTGGTGGGAAAGAAATAGAACTCGTAGATAGATATAAATACCTGGGACATGAAATTATGATTGGCAGAGATAACCAGACTCATGAACTGAAGAGAAGAGTCGGCCTTGGGTGGGCAGCATTTGGAAAACTGAGAGAAACTTTTAAAAGTGAGCTGCCCACATGCCTAAAGAGAAAGGTATTTGATCAGTGCGTCCTCCCAGTCTTGACGTACGGAGCAGAAACACTTACCTTGACAAAAGCAGCAGCTACCAAACTGAGAGTCACAGAGACGGGGTTGGAAACATGAGGAAGAGGCCTATGTTCAGCAGTGGACTCTTGAGGCTGGATGATGATGACAGATAAAATAAACAGATGGAAAGTATACATAAAAGACGACGAAGCTATTCAAGACGACGAGAAAATTGAGGTCATTGAACCAAGACGAAGAAATAAGCCACCAATCACCAAAGACGAAACTGGGAAAGGATTAAAACGTACAAAAAATAAGAATGCCATGGGACCAGATGAAATAGCTACAGAAATCTTAAGAATACTAATAAAAAATCATATTAAAATAAAAGAATTATTTAATGACATTTATTATACGGAAGAGATTCCGGAAGAATGCTTAATATCAATATTCATTCCAATAACCAAAAAATCAAACGCAATAAAGTGTGAAGAGCACAGGACAATTAGCTGAAAACCAATTGGAATTCAGAAAAGGCTTTGGCACCAGAGAAGCATTATTTACTGTACAAACACTAATCGAGCGACGTATTCATATGTCTAGTCGACTTTGAAAAAGCTTTCGACAAAGTAGAACACCGAGGAATGGCAAAAATACTGCAGAACACAGAATTAGATGACAAAGATGTGAGAATCATTGCCAACCTATACCGATATCAGAAAGCCATAATACGAATAGACCAACAAAAATCGAAAGAAATACTATAAATCGTGGAGTCAGACAAGGACGTGTGCTTTTCCCTTTACTTTTTATTATGTAATTGAAAGAATTGTTTAAAGATGCATTAGAAAACGTAAATGAAGGCATATTTATTACGGAGCACTTCTAAATAATCTTAGATACGTAAATGACACACTACTCCTTGCGGACAGCAGAGAAGGAGTACAGATCTTGGTTGATCGTATTATCTAATAGGAGGTATTACCCAAATGGTATGGAATGGCACTGAATACAAATAAAACAAAAATCATGGTGGTAAGCAAGAACAATATTGGGAAAGACAGTGTTTATGCTAAAAGAAAACTTTTAGGCAGAGTGCACAGATATCGCACAGAAGTACGGAAATAAAACGGCGTATTGAGATAGCTAGAAGTGCTTTTAATAAGATGGAAGCAATTATTATACAATAAAAAAACTCAACATTGAAATTAGAACTAGAGTATTGAGATGCTACGTGTTCTCTGTCCTGTTGCATGGAGTTGACGTCTGGGCAACTGTAGTGTTATCGAAGAATGTGGAAAATATCTTGGACACAACACATAACAAATGTGGAAACGCTACGAACAATGAAAAAAGATAAAGAAGTACTTACCACTATAAAGAAAGAAAATGAGCTATTTTGGTCACATACTGATTAAGAAGAAGAAGAATCAACTTAAACATCACTGCTTGCGCAGTATACCAATCGTATTCTGGACAACAGCATAAATATAACTTACCTGATGAAGCCTCCATCTACACATCCGAAATGCTGGGTTTAAAGTTTGCTCTTTCTCACGCTTTGACAAAGGAACTGTGTAATATTTATAGACAGTAAAAGTGCAGTAGAAAGATTATGTGTCACAAATAAATCTAAGCAACTGACTCATCTTAATTTCAAAGCTCGGAGGAGAAGTTATTATCGCATCGATCAAAGGTCATTCCGGGATAAAGGGTAATATAATAGCAGATGATTTGGCAAAAGAAGCATTATCAAGTGGAGAAACCATAAACAACAATATTCTACTGGTGTCAGATATAGATGTATATAATAAACATCATCGGCTCAAATTAAAATGGAAAGCCAATTATACAGAATCCAAAAGACAGTCATCATTTAAATATTGTTAACCCACACTTCTTAAAAAAAGGTGGTTTTATTCAGAGTCCAACAGAAGTTTTATTAAAACTATTAATAGGCTAAGGTCAAATCATGCTCTAACACCTTCAAGAATGTACAAAATGGATCTAGCAGACACTCCAATTTGTACTTGCGGTAAATATGGAACGTTTAAAACAAATCCTATTAGAATGTGTAAACCAACGAGGAAATATTACATGTTTTTATGAAAACTTACGAAAACTAAATGTCTGTTTCCCATTTCACATAAATAAATTAATTTTCTCTGGAAACTTAGAAATCTTTAATTGTGTTTATCAGTTAATAAGAAATTCTAAATATAAACTTTAAACAATATATTATACTTATACCGTACTAACCATAGAATTAAGATGAAACTTGTAAGGAATTTACGAACATATCAATCATGTAATAAACCTTTTATTACGAAAAAATGAAAAAAAATAGAAAAAAAAGAAAGAAAAAACATAAATAAATAAAAAAAATATGTAAAACAAAATTAATAATATTATTTTTATATTATAAAAGACCAAAATATAATAAATTACACACAATATCAAAAAAGTAATACAAGGAAATAAAAAAAAAATAAAATAAAAAAAAATTTAAAAAAAATCACAAACAAACCAAAAAAGAACAGTCAAAATAAGTCAATTCTTTAATTTACTTTTAATTTACATTTAGTACTAACTCGAACTCTAATTGTTGTTCTGTGAATATAAATTACAAAATAGTCTGGTCAATGGGCTATGCCAAGGACATTAAAAAAAACTTAAACCTGCAAATTCCATAGGTAGGCCTATTGGCATGGCAAAGGGCTCGTATATTTTATTAATTTTTAATGATTTATCATGTATGAAATTATGTTTAAATGCTTTGGTCAATTCTGTAAAATCAAAATCCATATTTAATTTGCCCAATATTGCACTAAATTCGTCAAATTTCTTTTGAGATGTCCGATACTTTGGCGAATAATTTTAAGATAATTTTTTTCCTTTATAAGAGGTATGTTAACAAAAAATCGTATCGGGCTATATCTCAAAACTTTTCGGAATAACTATTCCATCGAAGTGCTATCTGGATGTTTGAAGCCACTAAATGTGTGAGTAAAAAGTCACATCACATGGCAATGTAGGAATTGATCACATTGCACTGAGGTTGCTAATCCTTGGACGAAGTGTCTGGAAGGACTTGTTGGTAGCAACAATTAATTAATGATTTATAATAAAAATTTTAATATTAAAAACGTGTTTGTAAAGTGTATAAAGTATCATTAATAAAATATATTTATTGTCGTAGATAATTGTCGTCTACTGAAAGAACTAAGATGACTGTGGTGAACGAATGGATGGCGGGGGACGAAATTCGGGGGGTGGGTGCAAAGATGCCGGGAGTCGCGCCGCCTCGTATTGGTCATTGTCGCCATCGCACTCCTCTTGGACAACATGCTGCTCACCACCGTCGGTAAGTACTACAATTTTCTTTTACGTCAGATTTAAAGTACTATACAAATATTTCATGACTTTGTTAAAAATTAATTGATTATAGATATTTTTTGTTGGAGAAAGTTACAAAAACGGAATAAATTGTGTTTTTTTAAATTTTGTAAAGGTACCGTCATCTTTAAAGAGGCTAGTAATTGTAATGGTCACTTTTACTGATAAGACCGATTATCTCAAGATCATTTATCCCTTTGCATTGAATTTTATAAGTAATGTGTTCTCTCTTTCGTCACTGTGTTTAAGCGTTGATCCATGTCAATGTTATTAAACTTCTCGATCGAGAGCTTTTTACGACCAATTTCTCTCTTGGCTTTTATTTTTATCATATCAAATCCATATCTACAGTATTAAACTGTAGTATGCTTAATACTACACATATCAAAAACGTGTTAAGTAGGGCATAACTATTATGACTTTTATTTTAATTTTAATCAAAACTTTTTTGTTTCAACACTTTCTTGTTAATACATACCATTCGATTTGAAAATTTGTTTTTTACAAATCTAGGGTATGCTACGAAAAATAATCTGTCCATTGCCAACTTACTAATTCAGAATATATTCACATAAGTCTGAATTGTATATTTTGATTTGAGCAAGATGAGCAGGATGCGAAGCGTGGCCAAATCTCAATCTCAATAAAGTTGTTGTATATTCATTGTATAATACTATATATATATATATATATATATATTTATATATATATATATAATATATATATATTTATATATTATATATTTATATATATAATATATATATATATACTATATATATAATGGATTATCGACGCGGTTCAACCGAAAGACTGGTGAGTTTGATATTAATTTTAGTAAAATATTAATCTCAGCTCTAGGTTTTATTGTATCTTTCCGAACATATATATATATATATTATATATATATATATATATATTATATATATATATATATATATATATATGAAAATCACTAGGTTCTCGGGAAGAACCGCGTTGAGAATTGAATGCTCGACGTTTCGGCTCCCATATTGGAGCCATTATCAAGAGGGATACGGTTCGGTTCGAGTGCGGGGTCTCAATCTGCCTACTCCCCTCACTCGAAACGTACCAGTATCGTGTTCTGTATTATAAATACAAGAACTGTCGGCACTGAGGTCTCAATCTGCCTACTCCTCAGAGGGAGTAGGCAGTGGGTATATTTAGTCTCACTAAGACTAACCTCTTTTTTGTGATACGTGGTATACAGCCAGCTACAGGAATTGTTTTCCTTATGGATTTTGTTAATTGACGGTATGGTCAACTTGGCTTTTCAATACATGCGCTTAGCCACTAAAAGATTTACACTCAAGTTGGATATATGGTTCATCTCACAATGCATCAACTACAAAGTTTTTCCTACCTTTTGTAGAATTAAAACACCAGGAAATGTTCCAACCACCTTAAGGAACACTTTTCAACTTAAAATCTTAAAGAAGGAGATTGCAACCATTACGGAAAACTTAATTTTATAAACTGTAAGCTTAAGGTAACATATGATTTATTACTTAAATCCATAGGTTTTGATAACAATAAATATACCCACTTACGAAGACTAACTTTTTTTTTTAAATTTTTTATATAAGAATTTAAGATGCATGAATCTAGTAATGGAGTACTATTATATATTAGTATGTCAGGTAAGGTATATGTGTATGTATGTGTGTCAGCTTCAAGGTTGGTAATACTGTTGGTATACTTATTGTTACACATGGCTCTAAAGGCAGTGCAAAGGGTTGGTGAATTTAATGAGTCCATTAACTGTTTGTTAGATCATTTGTATTTAGTGAACTCATGCCAGAATATGAGGAATTATTGATATATTATGAAATGTTTACTACAAATTTTTCACTAAGATAATCTCGTCTAAAATTTAAAGGAGGTTCTTAAGCTTCAACATGCAGTGGAGCTATTGGAGTAGACTTCATTGCTCCCATACAGGTACGTAGAACAGTCCGTTGAAATACATCAATTTTATTTAAAATTTGTTTACTTGCTGATCCATAAAGTATACATCCATAGTCCATAATGGATCTGATGTAAGTAAGTAATAAAATTGATTTTAAAAAATTGAGACCTTTATATCTTTTGTCAAGCCTATACTCGATGTGTACTTTCCATGTTTGATTGATCATTTTGTCTTTTAATCGAGGTAAACACACACTGTCATAAGCACCTTCTTTATCTAAAGATAAGGTAGTCAAATAGTTATTTCTAGAAATCTTCTCTTCTAGAAAAATTACTCTGTATGTCCGTTACAAGTGTAGCTAGAGCATCTAAAGTTCCACATCCTCGTTTGTATCCAAACTGATTGTTTGGTAGTAATTTTTGGTATGGACCCACCATTTTAGTCTATGTTTTAACATCCGTTCAAGTTTTAAATACACACGAAAAGAGAGAAATGGGTCGATAAGATTCGGTTGAAATTGGATCTTCTGCAGGCTATAGAATCGGAATAACCATGATGTCTTTAACAAAATCTACCTCAGAATTGTCTTGAATGATCCGATTTTAAAAAATCTAATAGAAAATGTTTTGGTACTTCTGGAAGGTTAATTGCATGAGTATTTGATATAATGTATCTGATATATCTTGACGAAAATTTATAGCGAAAATTAGTTCATTGTGTGTGAAAGGTTTTAATATAAAATGATTTCCGTCAGATAGGGTTGAATCTATGTAGCTGTAGTTGGTGGTGCAACTTTAATATGAAAGTCATCCATCCATTTCTGATCGAGAGATTTTATTTTTGATAATGGTTTTCTGTAATGTTAACAGAATTATACTTCTGTAGTTGTCACACTAGAGCTAATCGCCTTTTTTATGTAACGGGCATATCACGTCTTGAGACTATTCACAGGGAGTGGTCTCATTTTCAAAGACAAGAAGTAAAAGTTTATGCAGTAGAATAAAGAATTAGAAGACTAAAAATTAATAGATCATATACAGATTCATCAATGTATATTCCAAAAAGTATAAATATTTGAGTATCTAGGCAGGGTTGATTGGGAATTTTTCTCCAAATTTGGGGTATTTTTTCTTGCTTGGGGATTTTTTGGGGGTATACACTGAATGGGGGATTTTTTGAAGAAAATTTTTTCACTTGGGGTTTTTTGGGTTATTATTTAGGGCTTCAACAAAATTAAACAAGAGGTTTGTTTTATTAGCCATTTCCTTGAATTCTATGATTATATTAACATTTAATATAATCATAGAAAAAATAACAATCAGAATGCCCACTTTCAGATGCCGCCTTTGAAGTTTGTCATTACGCGATCGCCATGTTTTAGACGGAAACATAGACTCGAATTGAGAAATTTGTGACAAGCTACGACAGAACTGTAATTTAAATTTTTAGAGATTAATAATTTAGTACATTTAATAGTATATTACATAACGAGAGTTGTAAGAAGCTTATTAAATGCGAGTAAAAAAGTTGCGCGCGAGCCGCGTAGCGGCGAGCGCAGTAATTTTACAAGCATGTAATAAGCTTACAACTCAAGGTGTGTACTATACTTTTTCTACGATTATTTTCGTTTATAATAATAAAAATTAAAGTACCACTATATTTACACTGACAGATTCATAATTTTTAATCTGTCAAAATAACGTCTGTTAATTCGTTTCCATGGTAACTCGACCAACTGACTTACGAGGCTTATGTGATATTACACATTTTTCTAAAACTGAAGCGTAATTTTTTTTATTACGTGCTAGTCATTACGTGTCAGTATCTGTTATGATGCATTTACTTAGCATCCAAATAGTAGGTAATATACAATTTACTAGTAAGAGAGTAGAAAAAATAATTTAATCTATTCTTTAACTAAAAGTACGAATAAAACAGTGCATTATTATGTCTATAGTTGCCGTAAATAAATTAAACCGGTTTCTGTGCACACCAGATAAAATGTCAATGAACAGCACTGGTTCCGTTTAAAACATGGCTGATTCCGTTTACGCGTTTTATGCAGAATGGGCCACTTTTAAATTATGTCATTTAAAAAAATAAGGGGGTGTGTTATTTGATGGGGGTTGAGTTTTATTCTGTTAAAAATTAGAACAAGTTGAAAAAATTGACGTGGCCAAACGAATTTGTTTTATCTTTAAAATAAACGAGTTGGCGGAGAGGGTCCAAAATTCATTTGTCTCACAGTATATGAAAGTTTTCCTAGATAATATTGTATTTTACCTAATGTAAATGCAGTCTTTAATGTAACATCTATTTCTGTACTTTTCAAATTCAGGTCGATTCGGTTGGCTCCGCCACGAATATCTTATAACCACTTCCAAGTCAAAGAGCAGATTCGACAATCCAAGAAGTACGAACTACAAGACTATCTGAATCAATTAAACCTTCAAAAGTGATCCATCAAAATCAGAATCTGATAACTAGAACAGTTGTACATTGTCGTCTGTCGTCATTCTACCAGAAGAATAAAGGCAGGAGCAGTCGAAATGGCCTTGTTAGATTTGAATAAGCCAACCGAAGTATACAGGAAGAGATAAGAAACTTAACGTTATTGTAGAAATGACTAATTATCTTTCCTTAATGATAATGACCAGGGACGAGAGACAATTGAATGGCACTGTCTTCGGGGTAACAATCGATTTCTAATTGGGCGTATCGTTCTTGGAGAATAACAAGCTTAAACAGTTACTTGCTTTTCAGAAGACGGATAAATCCCCGTCTTCTTGGTTAGTTGGGCCTGGAACTTGTCGAGTGGCTTTCTAACGAAGCGGAAATATTGTTATACAGGGCATAAAATATATTTTCTTATCTGTTTTTTGCAATTTAGAGTTATGTTTATATTACGAGAATTTTTACATCAGTATTTAAAATAATAGAAGAATGATAAACACCAAATAAATAAAGTCATAATAACAGGCAGTATATAATACAGTGTGACTGTTAAAGTAATCACCAAATTAATCTAACTTAAGGTATATATACAGAGTGGACCAAAATTGTAATAACGCCTAATTATCTCTTTAAACGGATATCATAAATTTTAAAAAACTGCAATGTTGCCAGATTTACCATTTTTCTGATATAATTAGTTCCTTTGGTTTTTTAAATACAATATCCTCACTTTAATACGAATTCAACCATATGTAGGGGAGCCCGGGGTGGAACAGGTTACCTAAGTTTGATAGTAATTTGTGCGATATTTAACGAAACTACACCATCATTTGACAAATCGTATGTTTATTTATTTATTTCTTTACAAGGAAAATATCGCCAAAGTTATAAAAAACAAACGTTTTGAGAAAAATGTGCATTACACAAATAAAGGAAAATTTCTAATTCTGTCCCACCCCCGGTGCACAATGGGGTACCCCATACTATAGCTAATATCATTGCAAGTTGTTTCGTGTTGTCTTTAGCTTAAATCAGAGTGACGTTTGGAAAAACCTTTACACCAGTATTCTCCTGCCATTTCTGATGTCCTGTTGAAGTATGCTTGCAGTTATTCATTTCTGCTAGCTGGATTCAACAAAACTCTTTCATAGTCATGCCAAACAGTTGTTTTGACATATCTTTCAGATAAACGACAAGCTCCTATCTAAACGGTGGGTTTTCGAGGATTGTTAAACTTGGTGTAATTTGCTTTATGAATAGATTAGTCCTGCATTAATAATAATTGAGCATACTTCAAGGATTAAGAAATCTGAGAAAATATAATCAATTATTGTAGATGTTGTTTTAGTAATCCTTGTAGGAGAATTAACGTGCATTGTAAAACCTCAACAATAAAGATGGTTTTTAATAAAAACGAACTAATTATTGTATTAATGAAATGTTTAAACTAAAAGTAGCCAACTTGTTCAACGATACTTTCCCATACATTCTCCTAATAACTCAAAAATGAATCTTTATTAGTGCGATTTTTTAATATCATTATCATTAAGTAATATCCAAATAAACAGTTAATTAAATTTTGTGTCAAATCACCATCTGAATCGATGACTTAAAAATCTGTTCATATTTTCCATCTCTATTATACAGTTTTTATTATTATACCCTAACCTACTCAACGTTTTTTACCACAAAACGACTACATTGACTCCATATTTTCGTGTGTGTCACAGGTGATCGAACAAATACGAAATATCTGTTCAGAAAGAGCTCGTACATCCAGAGTGGTTGAGTATAAATAGCAATACGTGTTTAGATTTCCAGGTCGAACGTGGAAATATCTGTTGGTGACGTGTCGAAAGAGGAGCAGAGGGCCGCACTGATGTGTGAAGTGCTGAGATTTTAATTCTGATGATGGTTTATGCGTTATCAAAGCCGGCCAGAATCAATCCAATTAAACGATATTTTCACACAGAATGTGTTTTCTAAGAAAACTCCTTCACGCGATGAGTTAAGAAGTTTTTTTACTGTTAAAGGGAATTGGGTCATTACAGTTCCGTCCTGGGTCAAATTAAAAGAAAAGAAAGTAATAACTTTAATTCTGGATTTACTACTACATTTTTGTTAAAGAAAAATCAATAATTGCAAATATATTTTTAATGTGAATTTTTCAACTGAAGAATTGGTTGCCAGGACATTTGTGTTGAGAGAAACCGTTTACTAGCTTCAAAAGTATATATTCAGGGATATACGCACAGAAGATATCTTTTAAAACAAGCCAAATACAACAACAGTTTTAACCAATGAAAATAAAAATACAATTAGTTATTAGAGTTAAGTACAACGAAAGACGCAGCGCTGAAGCCCTAGGGCCACAGGTACGCAGAGAAGATAAACCATATTGGTGGGATAAAGAAGTGAAAGAAAAGATAAAAACAAAGAAGGAAGTATATCAAAAGTTATTACAACAGGGAGACGAACAAACAAAACAACAATATAAAAACTTGAATAAAGAAGTCAAACGAGAAGTGGTTAAAAAGAAAAATAGTGCATGGGAACAAAAATGCCAATACCTAGACAACCATATAGGAGGAACAAAGAGCTCTGAAGCCTGGAGAACTATAAAAACGATGAGAACAACGACAAAAAACCAAGTCATAATAAGTAGAATACCAGAGAACACATGGGTAGAGAATTTTGAGAACTTATTAACAGAGCGAAGAGAAAGGTTTAAACAAACAAATGAACAAGTGAATGTAGAAGGAAGAATAGAAATATCAATAGAACAAGTGGAAGAAGCAGTTAAGAAAATAAAATTTAAAAAATCTTCAGGTCTAGGCGGAATACATCCAGAGTTGATTAGGTATGGATCATCCAAACTGTTTGAAATGATCCGAAAATTAATCGAAAGATGCTTAAACGGAGAAGAAGTTTCACGAGAAAGGCACAAAGACGGATCCTAAAAAACTATAGAGGGATCGCAGTGATTGCTACTATGTTCTAACTATGGAGATAGAAATGGGTAACTTAAAATAAACCCAATTCTTATTAACGCCACTTAAAAATACTATGAACAAAACTTTGGAAGAATTAAAATGGGACAAAAAATCACCTCTCCTTTTAAAAAACAAAGGGAATAAAACAAGGGCGCTGTCTGTCACCCACCTTATTTAAAATCTATTTGGGCAGATCCTTAGTGAAATGGGTAAAAAAATGTAGAAACATGGGAATAACGGTAGAAGAAAACACGCTATATATACTTTTCTTTGCGGATGACCAGGTAGTAATTACCGAAGACAGCTACGATCTTAGCTATATGGTAAGAAAACTGCAAGAAGAATATGAGGTGGCAGGTCTAAACATGAATATGACAAAATGTGAATATCTCGCAGTGGGAACAGATGAAATATGTGACCTAGTCTTGGAAGACGACAAAATCAAAGGCGTACAATCCTGTAAATATTTGGGGATCATTTTCAACAAGAAGGGAAATAGTGCAAATGAAATTACAGAAAGAATAAACAAGGCAAAGCAGCGACCCGTGCCTTAAACTCTCTTCTCTGGCAAAAAACAATTCGACGAGAAACCAAAAAATACATTTACGGTAGTATAGTCCAAAGTATTACAGTTTATTGTTCGGAAGTATGGGACGTCACCAAAGCTAATAGAAACAAACTTATGACGACAGAAATGGATTATCTGAGACGAAGCTGCGGTAGATCGAAACTGGAGAGAGTTAGAACGAACAAATAAGAAACGAAATGAAAATGGAGCGAAATATCAATGATGACATAGAAAGAAAACAATTAATCTGGTTCGGACATGTTAAAAGAATACCAGATACAGATGGCCTAGAAGAGTACTGGAATGGATCTCTTCTGAAAGAAGAAAGAGAGGACGACCACGGAGAAGTTGGCGCAACGATATTGATGAAGCAATGGCGGCAAGAGACTTAGAAGAGGCAACTGCATATGACAGAAAAAGTGGAAAAAGAAAGTGCAAGGACAGTTCGAGGAATTATAAAGAAAAACAAATTTCACCAATTTAAAATTTAGTTGCTGCAGGAATTAAATGAGAATGATTTTCAAAGAAGAATAAATTTTTGTATGTGGACGGAAGAAATGTTAAGTCAAAATGCAAAATTTTTTGGAAAATATTTTATTTTCTGACGAATCGATATTTCATCGCAATGGGTTCATTAATAGACTTTACTCCGATGAATTTCTTTGCCTATTTCGAGTCACATCCCAGAAAAGGTGGTCGTTAAATATTTGAGGAATTTGAGGAAGCACTGTTGGACCATAAGTTATTGGACCTTACTATTTCGACCAAATGCTCACTGGCAATGAGTATCGTAGGTTTTTAACAGCTGAGTTACCTGGCTTGTTAAATGTTCCCTCAAGAATTAAACGAAACAAGGTGGCTTCAATATGACGGAGTACCACCACACTCGTACAAAAAATATTAGACGTGTGCTAAATAATCAATACAGTGACAGTTGGATTAGATACGGTGGTACTGTAGAATCACCCTTAAGATCTCTTAAGGAAATCTCAATTAACTATAGGAGCTTATCATCTATGCTTCGTCTACCTCAGTCTTTCTCAAATGTGAATCCGTCTTGTCTTAAACTATGAATTAAACAATGAAAATTCAGTTGATAACAAATAAAACAATTAATTAACTTCTTCTTCTTCTTCCTTCTAGTTTGTAGGCTTTAAAGCCTGTTTCTTCTTCAATATTAGCTTCCTAAATTGTTTAAATTGTCGCACCATTTTTTTCTTGGTCTACCAATACTTCTTCGTCCATTTGGTGACTTATCTCCTGCTATTCGTACTATTCTATCCTCCGCCATTCTACTGATGTGTTTGTTCCACTTTTGTTTTCGTTTTGTCACCCATCCATTTATGTCTTCTATATTGCATGCTCTTCTTATGTTTTTGCTTCTCTCCCTATCCAACAGACTTTTCCTTGATATTCGTCGGAGTATTTTCATCTCTGTTGTTTCTAGCAGTCGTCTCGTTTTAGATGTGTCAGGTCTTGTCTCAGCCGTATATGTTAATATAGGTCTAATTCCTGCTTTATAGACTCTTGTTTTTGTGTCTTGTCTTAGGTGTTTGTTCTTCCAGATTATGTCATTAAGAGAAATCGCCGCGTTACTTACTTTTAAGCTTAGTTGTCGTACTTCTTCTTCAATATCTCCGTAACTAGTTAGTGGGTATTTAAATGTTGTCATACATTTGGTTTTTTTTCTGCTAATATTATCATATTGTATTTATTAGCTGTTATATTGAAGATATGTGTTAACCTTTGGAGCTCGTCTTCTGTCTCAGCGATTAATGCGGCGTCGTCTGCATAACATAATATTTGGATTTCTTTGTTCCCCATGTATGTAGCCATGACCTTTACGTACTGCTTGTATTATTTCCTCCAGTATTATATTAAAGAGAATTGGGCTCAACGAGTCAGACTGTCTGACTCCGCTTTGTACTGGTTTATACACATATATACTGGTGTTAGTTTTCCATTTATCTTTGCCTGTATTCGATTTTGAAGGTAGATGTTTTCGATGGTTTGTATAATATTGATTGGTATGTTTCTTTTATACAGTAGGTGTAAGACGTCTTCGACTTGGATGCGATCGAAAGCCTTTGTCAGGTCTATAAAACATAGATATGCTGGTTTATTGTACCCGATGGCCTTTTTTATGATTTGTCTTAGTACAAATACGGTGTCTACGCAGGATCTTCCGGATCTAAATCCCTGTTGTTCATCTGATAAAGTGGTTAGTTTATTGATTTTGGTGGTTAGAATTTTTGTGGTAAGCTTAAGTGCGGTGTTCAGTAGATTTATACGCTATAATTGTTGGAGTCCTCTTTATCTCCTTTTTGAACATTGGTATTATTATACTATTTCTCCATGCGTCTGGTATCTTGCAGTGCAATATTAGTTTGTGTATAAGTTTTGTCATTTCTAGGTTTATACTTTATCCTCCGTATTTTAGAAGCTCGTTGGTTATTCCGTCTGGTCTGGTGACTTTTGATTTTTGAGCGAATTTATGGCTATTTCTACTTCCTGAAAACTGATTTCTATTTCGTGTCTTAATTGTGGTACGTTATTGTGTTGATTATTATTTTCTTTTGCTTTAAACAGTTCGGTCAGGTATCTTCCCCATTCGTTTGCTGGTATATTATTATATTCCTTCAATTCTGCCAATTAAATAATTAATTAACTAATTATATTTATTCAACATAAAACAAAATAATATTCAGTTTGCACAAACAAACCTTGCCTAAAGCTTTACAATAAACAAATGAAAAACTGATACTTATGGTTTCATGTGGTTGACAGATTAGATGATCTTAAAGATAGAAGCTGCAGTCTTACTTAGTTGAATATGTGGTTAATCCATCATTTAATTTAATAAATTATTTTATAAAATATTTGATAAAATATTAAAGAAACTAGAATATAACACAGCCTGTATTAAAAAGACAAATCACAAATTGATTTGTTTGATTGTGATTTTACGAAATCACAATCAAACAAATAGCAGATGGCAAGCATAGCCATTTCTATCATATTGTTCTATTTTAATTAATTGATCTGTTAAATATCTTTTCTTTGATTGTTTATCTTTAATTTGCACAGTGTATTACAAATGCATTTTGTTCCGTGTAGGTAATAGTGATACAAGACTATGCTACTACAAGAAAGAAATAAGGACAATGGGATTGATACAAAAAATAGTTACAGAGTTTTGACTCATTATTATTTTTGTGATATTTATTTAAGAACTTTAATAATATAAACTAATTATTTTTTCACTTAATATATTTTATTAATTGATATATTCGTCTGTTCCCTTTCAAATTTTTTTGTCATTGATTTAAGGGCGTCCACAACTAATAAATTTTTTATTGTCAATATTAAATTTTGGCGAAAAAATTATAAAATCTTAAAGGTATTGTGCGGTTTCCAGGCCGATAGCCTGGAGACTAATTAAGTTTGAAAAAGGGCGTGATTTGATCGTCCTCCGAATGACGTAATTCCACTTTAATGGCAAACGAATTCCTGAAGTAAACCATAACCAGATTTAATGCTCTTCGGTAATAAAATTAAGAGTAGTGAATTTTGCTTTTGAGTAATGCCCTTGGTCATTATATTTTATCTAAAACGGTTGATAGAAATTTCGTTTTAGGACGGAATAAAATTCCTATAATTTTATGGCACTTTATTCTGAGTGAATGGTGCTATTATGTTGTCAAGCCACTCTCCGCGCCATTTTCCCTTTTGCTTGAATGCATTTGCAATTGAAGAACCGACCTCTTTTTTCAAACAATTATTGACACAATGGGGAGAGCGCCAACACATAATTCCTGAACGCTTCTAAAATTCTTTGAGTTTCTCAAGTGAGCGAAAATTGTGACCGCGGAAACACCAGCACTTTCTGTTTTCCATTTCCATGTCGATTCTACAACACAAATGATCTGCTTTTTAAAACACTTGTTCAAACAAATATTTGGGATCGGTCCTCACCATTACAAGCAGTTATAATGATAAGTTTTT
>OU898276.1:207905589-208017528 GCA_918026665.1 Diabrotica balteata | reverse complement strand
AACAATATATATATTATTATACTTCTTCTTCTCACAAACGCGGAAGGAACAAAAATAATTAAGGAATCCATCGGAAGTAAGTTTTTAAGAAATCTGAAGACAAAATATGTATTAATTTTAAGATAGAAAGTTTGTATATTTGTAAATAGATAGATTAGTACCGAAATTTTATGACTTATAAAGAACTAAGCCATTCTAAACGAGTTATTGACAAACCATTTGTACATTATAGAAAATAAGCTGTTACCTGAAGGATTAGTCCGTATTGTGTTGTATAAATCTTCTATTATGACTAAGGCAAAAATCTTTGAAATGTATAAAAATTATTTGTTTACAAGGAAATGACCATTGTTAAAAGATTAAAGTTCCTTGCTTGAAAACTGTAATTAGCATTCCAACAAGTGTGGTAAACAAATTTGTATTTTGTGATGAGACGATCTTTTTGGAAGGGGAAATCGACAGACCGAGGGTTGATAGAGTTTTTGTTGGTTCGAGAGGACAGTGATGTTTTGAGTGATCGAAAAGAAAGGTTGCGTCTCGACAGGCGTGTGTGTTCGTGAGTTGGAGGCCGGCATTGTTAAGTGGATAAAGTTAACCAGTCTTGTTAGCAGAATTGTGGAAGAAGTAGATTGCAAGTCGATGTAAAGAAATCCTTGAATCTAAAGTGTGCAGTTTTCTGGAATAAACGTGTTAAATAGTTGTGGCACCAGGTGAGAAAAGAGATCCTTTGGGTCACGAAGAAGTTTATATGAATGTTTGAAGAAGTGATTTTCGTGTTTAAGTGTTGGAGAATTGAGTCATCGAGGTTAAATTAAGTCAGTTAAATTGGCTGAAGGAGCAATACTGAAACAAGAAGCCGAGGCGCAAGGTGGAAGAACACATTGCTGTGTAAGGTGGACAATTCTTTTTGTGTGGTCCTAAAACAATCCAGGGAAGAAAGGTCAGATATTTTCCTTTTTCAAGTTGAAAGGTGTGTAAAATCTTAAATGCGATTTTGTTTACCTCATTGTTGTACCCAGTTTTAAAGCATGATTAGACCTTTTTTACATTTATCAAATGTTTTAAAGTTTTGTTTCCATAATAAAATAGATTTTTTTAAATATAAGGAATATAAAAGTTTATAAGGTATCCAAATTTAAAAGTTAGTTTCAAATTGTTTTGTCTCAAGAAGAAAAATAAGAATTAAAATTTTCTTTTTGTATTAATTTTCATTACATGCATATTCGCTGATTGAAAGATAACGGCAAATTTAATAATTGTTTTTTTTTATTAAAATAAAAAAAATCTGTATTTTATGTATTATACTTTTTATTATTATCCTTTGTTTTTCCTATCCCGATAAAATATACAACTAGAAAACTTTGAACTCACTGAACATAAGAAATATCAGAAGTTATTTTTAGGACATTGATAACGAGAAAGTATATTTTTGTGATTGTTTTCAAGTAAATAAATTAAAATCAAAAATACAAAACCTATACAACTGTCGCCCAAACGTGTGAAGCTTAGAAAGTATTTCTAGTTGGAATTTAAAAGGATAGGGAAAGAAAGCAGGTTGAATTGAGAATTTATTTCCGATGGTCAAAGTTTATAATAACTGCATTTTTATGACATAACATTTTCAAATTTCTCTAGGTACAAGTTTTGCATGATATATTTTATTATATTTGATTGATTTTTACAATTGACAAAAGTTTTAAATTTTATTGCATTTATTTAAATTTATTTGCATTGGGATAAGAGAAAAATTTTTTCGTCTTTTGCAACATTACTCGAATTTCATATTTGGCGGGGATATTATTGCACAAATTTAAGAGTTTCATATCAGGCGGGGATAAATTTGAACTACATGTCGATCACGAGAAGCAAAAGCAAAGAAAACAAAAAACAAGAAGAACATATAGAACAAGAAGACATTTTTGAAACAACAATCATGGCATCAGAACAACAGGAATTGTCAGGAATAGAGAAAATGTTACAAATAATGATGCAAAAAATGGATAAAGTGGATAAAACAATGGAACAGAATCAAAGAGAAAACTCACAAGAGAATGGAAGAAAATCAACGTGAAACGAAACAAGCAATAGAAAAAAACCGACAGGAAACACAACAAGTGATAAAAGAAGTTAAAAGTTGCTTAGAGAATGTTAAAAAAGAAATGGCAGAACAAGAGGTTGGAAATTAAAAAAATGAAAAACAAAATGGAAAAGGAATTAGAAGAGTTAGAAACAAAGTTTGAAAACGCTCTGCAAGAAGATAAGGAAGAAATAGAAATAAGATTGAAACGGAATGAAAATTTAATTAAGGAAATAAGACACCAAAATAGAGTCGGAGAAACAAGAGAAATAGTTATCCAGAATTCCGGCGAAATAAAAAATACAGTTTGGGCGGGGATGTAAGAAAACTACACCCCGTACCGTTCATGAATAATCTAAAGAAGAAGATACAATACATGGGAAATTTTGAGACAGCTAAGGAAGTTATCAGAAATCATCTCAAGATGAGGCAAGTCTATGGTTTGACAGCAAAGTGGAGGAATTTGAAAATTGGCAAGAATTTGAAAACAAATTTCTGAGTTTTTTCTGGGGAAAGACAGAGCAATTACAGATAAATAATGAATTGCAAAATGGGAAATACCATGAGAAGATGGGTAATATCAGAAAAAACATACGCATTGCAAATGTACAATAACGCAAAACATCTGCAATACAATTATTCATCTGAGCAATTAGTCGAGTTGATTGCAAGACACTTTGAAGACACAATGGAAGACCACATAAAATTTACAAAACAACAAGATATCGATAGTTTATGCCAATTCCTACAAATAAGGCATCACGGATACAGGAAAGAAGAGCAAGAAGGTCACAAGAGAATTATAGACATCGAGAAACTCAGGAATACAGAGAGAGAGGACAAAATTTTAGGAGGGATTACACTAGACGAGAATTTATTCCCAGGAGGGAAAACGAGAATCGGGAAAATATAAGAGGAAATGATGATTTCAGAAATCGCCATGGAATGAAGACAGATATCGAGAAAATCAAAAACAGAAATAACACCCGCACATATCCAGAAAACAGAAATTACAATAGACGAAATGAACAGGAATCGTGGAAACCGAAACGGATATGACAGACCAAAAGAAAATAGAAGAGAGGGTAAATCATACACAAATAGAAGAAAATGAGATGAAAGAAATAGAGATGAGAGAAGAAATTACGGAAGAAACAACAGTCGGTTTTTCACGAAAGCACCCACTAAAAACAAAAAAACCAGGCAGGAATTTTTTGTCACCCGAAGGAATTCATTAAATTGGCAGGAAATAATGAGGAAAGAAGAGGAGTTAATTAAAATTTTGTAGATGGTTTCATTAACAATAGACCAATAAAGTTTTGATAGACACCGGGTCAGAAAATAACCTTAATAAACAGAAAATTAATAGAAGAAGTACAGTTGACAAATTTAATATACAAAATACCAAGGGTAAATTTGGTGGGTGCGAATAAACGGATTTTGGCAACGATAAATGAAGGCATACGAGTGATGGTACGACTGGATAAAAAAATGTATGCATTTACAATGTGTAATTAATGCCAACAATGTCGCATGACATGATTGTAGGAGTGGACGAACTGGCAGAAAAACATGTAGAATAGATTTCAAAAATAACACGATGAAACTGACTGAAGAAAAGGAAGGAGAACAGGAAAACGAACATGGGAAACAGAAAATTGATATTTCGGAGAAAGAACAAACAGTGGAAATGAATCTGGCAACGAAGCAAGGACAAAGAAGAAAAAAGGAAAAGACTTAAGAAAAGGATAAAGGAAGTCAATACCGGGGATTCCTCAAAAGAAGAGATGATCCCCGAAGAAGAAGAAGAAGAAAGAATATCAACAAAGGAAGATGAAAACGACATAATTGAAACAGTGGTTTTTAGGGAATAGATTAATGAAAAAGAGGATGAAGAATGGACGGTAAATATGTGTCAAGAATCTGAGGAAAGAGAAATTAAATTGATGTGTGGAGAAGAAAGAGAAAATGAGTTGCGTTTGATATTAAAAAAAATACGAAACGTTGATAAATGAGGAAAACAGAGTGCCAGAAAGTACGAACATTCATTTGAGGTAAAAAACTTGGGAAATTCGATCGAAAACGTACCCGATTCCATATAAGTATCGACAACAGGTGAAAGAAGAAATTAATAAATGTTGGAAGATCAAATAATTGAACGAAGTGATTCACCGTATATTAATCCAATTGTAATAGTAAAGAGAAAGCATTTGGATTCAGACAAGATTAGGGGATATATAATATCAACGATTTTATAAAAATTATGATAAGAGACAAAGAATGTTTGCATAAGAGAAAAATCCCTACATAATTCAGTAATTTTTATCATAAGCAAAGGCGGGGATTTATTATACTTCTTCTTCCACAAACGCGGAAGGAACAAAAATAATTAAGGAATCCATCGGAAGTAAGTTTTTAAAGAAATCTGAAGACAAAATATGTATTAATTTTAAGATAGAAAGTTTGTAGTATTTGTAAATAGATAGATTAGTACCGAAATTTTATGACTTAAAAGAACTAAGCCATTCAAAACGAGTTATTGACAAACCATTTGTACATTATAGAAAATAAGCTGTTACCTGAAGGATTAGTCCCGGTATTGTGTTGTATAAATCTTCTATTATGACTAAGGCAAAAATCTTTTGAAATGTATAAAAATTATTTGTTTACAAGGAAATGAACAATTGTTAAAAGATTAAAGTTCCTTGCTTGAAACGGTAAATTAGCATTCCAACAAGTGTGGTAAACAAAATTTGGATTTTGTGATGAGACGATCTTTTTGGAAGGGGAAATCGACAGACCGAGGGTTGATAGAGTTTTTGTTGGTTCGAGAGGACAGTGATGTTTTGAGTGATCGAAAAGAAAGGTTGCGTCTCGACAGGCGGTGTGTTCGTGAGTTGTGAGGCCGCATTGTTAAGTGGATAAAGTTACCAGTCTTGTTTAGCAGAATTGTGGAAGAAGTAGATTGCAAGTCGATGTAAAGAAATCCTTGAATCAAAGTGTGCAGTTTCTGGAATACGTGTTAAATAGTTGTGGCACCAGGTGAGAAAGAGATCCTTGGGTCACGAAGAAGTTATATGAATGTTTGAAGAAGTGATTTTCGTGTGTTAAGTGTTGGAGAATTGAGTCAGGAGGTTAAATTAAGTCAGTTAAATTGGCTGAAGAGAGCAGATACTGAAACAAGAAGCCGAGGCGCAAGGGTGGAAGAACACATTGCTGTGTAAGGTGGACAATTCTTTGTGTGGTCCTAAAACAATCCCAGGGAAGAAAGGTCAGATATTTTCCTTTTTCAAGTTGAAAGGTGTGTAAATCTTAAATGCGATTTGTTTACCTCATTGTTGTTACCCAGTTTAAAGCATGATTAGACCTTTTTACATTTATCAAATGTTTTAAAGTTTTGTTTCATAATAAAATAGATTTTTTAATATAAGGAAGATAAAAGTTTATAAAGGTATCCAAATTTAAATTAGTTTCAAATTGTTTTGTCTCAAGAAGAAAATAAGAATTAAAATTTTCTTTTTGTATAATTTTCATTACATGCATATTCGCTGATTGAAAAATAACGGCAAATTTAATAATTGTTTTTTTTTATAAAATAAAAAATATCTGTATTTTATGTATTATACTTTTTATTAATCCTTTGTTTTTCCTCTATCCCGATAAATACAACTAGAAAACTTTGAACTCACTGAACATAAGAAATATCAGAAGTTTATTTTTAGGACATTGATAACGAGAAAGTATATTTTGTGATTGTTTCAAGTAAATAAATTAAAAATCAAAAATACAAAATCATAACAATATATATATATTATATTATAATATATATTATATATATATAATATATATATATATATATATAAATATATATAAATATACATATTACATATTACACACAATATCAAAAAAGTAATACAAGAAATAAAAAAAAAAAATTTAAAAAAAAATCACAAACAAACCAAAAAAGAACAGTCAAAATAAGTCAATTCTTTAATTTACTTTTAATTTACATTTAGTACTAACTCGAACTCTGATTGTTGTTCTGTGAATACAAATTACAAAATAGTCTGGTCAATTTGCTATGCCAAGGACATTAAAAAAAAAAACTTAAACTGCAAATTCCATAGGTAGGCCTACTGGCATGGCAAAGGGCTCGTATATTTTATTAATTTTAATAATTTATCATGTATGAAATTATGTTTAAATGCTTTGGTCAATTCTGTAAAATCAAAATCCATATTTAATTTGCCCAATATTGCACTAAATTCGTCAAATTTCTTTTGAGATGTCCGATACTTTGGCGAATAGTTTTAAGATAATTTTCTTCCTTTATAAAAGGTATGTTAACAAAAAATCGTATCGGGCTACATCTCAAAACTTTTCGGAATAACTATTCCATCGACACTGCTATCTGGATGTTTGAAGCCACTAAATGTGTGGGTAAAAAGTCACATCACATGGCAACGTAGGAATTGATCACATTGCACTGAGGTTGCTAGTCCTTGGACGAAGTGTCTGTAAGGACTTGTTGGTAGCAACAATTAATTAATGATTCATAATAAAAATTTTAATATTAAAAACGTGTTTGTAAAGTGTATAAAGTATCATTAATAAAAAATTTTTATTGTCGTAGATAATTGTCGTCTACTTAAAGAACTAAGATGACTGTGGTGAACGAATGGATGGCGGGGACGAAATTCGGGGGGTGGGTGCAAAGATGCCGGGAGTCGCGCCGCCTCGTATTGGTCATTGTCGCCATCGCACTCCTCTTTGGACAACATGCTACTCACCACCGTCGGTAAGTACTACAATTTTTCTTTTACGTCAGATTTAAAGTAATACAAATATTTCATGACTTTGTTAAAAAATTAATTGATTATAGAGATATTTTTTGTTGGAGAAAGTGTCTAAACGGAATAAATGGTATTTTTTTAAATTTTGTAAAGGTATTGTCATCTTTAAAGAGGCTAGTAATTGTAATGGTCACTTTTACTTATAAGACCGATTATCTCAAGATCATTTATCCCTTTGCATTGAATTTTATTGTGTTCAGTAATGTGTTCTTCTTCTTTCGTCACTGTGTTTAAGCGTTGATCCATGTCAATGTTATTAAACTTCTCGATCGAGAGCTTTTTACGACCAATTTCTCTCTTGGCTTTTATTTTTGTCATATCAAATCCATATCTACAGTATTAGACTGTAATATGCTTAATACTACACATACCAAAAACGTCTTAAGTATGGCATAACTATATGACTTTTATTTTAATTTTAATCAAAACTTTTTTGTTTCAACACTTTCTTGTTAATACATACCATTCGATTTGAAAATTTGTTTTTTACAAATCAGGGTATGCTACGAAAAATAATCTGTTCATTTCCAACTTACTAATTCAATATATTCACATAAGTCTGAATTGTATAATTTGATTTGAGCAAGATGAGCGGATAACAAGCGTGGCCAAATCTCTATCTCAATAAAGTTGTTGTATATTCATTGTATATACTATATATATATATATATATATATATATATATAAATATATATATATATATATATAAATATATATATATATATATATATTTATATATATATATATATAATATATATATATATATAAATATATATATATTTATATATATATAATATATATATATATATATAATAATATACTATACTATATAATATAATGGATCGACGCGGTTCAACCGAAAGACTGGTGAGTTTGATATTAATTTTAGTAATAATATTAATCTCAGCTCTAGGTTTTTATTGTACTAACCGCGAAAATCTTTCCGAACATATATATCATATATATATATATATACTATATATATATATATATATATATATATATATATATTGGATTTGAAACTTCCGCGGGAGCTATATGTGATTTCAGTTGTTTTCCGGGTTTGACTCCGCGTTAAGTAATTTTGGTTTTTAGAAAAACCATTGTTTTGACGACGTTTCGGCAAGGTCACACTTGCCATTGTCAAGTCAGATTAGTTATCAACTAATCTGACTTGACAATGGCAAGAGTGACCTTGCCGAAACGTCGTCAAAACAATGGTTTTTCTAAAAACCAAAATTACTTAACGCGGAGTCAAACCCGGAAAACAACTGAAATCATATATATATATATATATAAATATATATGAAAATCACTAGGTTCTCGGGAAGAACCCGCGTTGAGAATTGAATGCTCGACGTTTCGGCTCCCATAATGGAGCCATTATCAAGAGGGATACGGTTCGGTTCGAGTGCGGTGGTCTCAATCTGCCTACTCCCCTCAACGAAACGTACCAGTATCGTGTTCTGTATTATAAATACAAGAACTGTCGGCACTGAGGTCTCAATCTGCCTACTCTCAGAGGAGTAGCAGTGGGTATATTTAGTCTCACGAAGACTAACCTCTTTTTTGTGATACGTGGTATACAGCCAGCTACAGGAATTGTTTTCCTTGTGGATTTTGTTAATTGACGGTATGGTCAACTTGGCTCTTCAATACATGCGCTTAGCCACTAAAAGATGTACACTCAAGTTGGATATATGGTTCATCTCACAATGCATCTACTACAAAGTTTTTTCCTACCTTTTGTAGAATAAAATACCAGGAAATGTTCCAACCACCTTAAGGAACACTTTTCAACTTAAAATCTTAAAGAAGGAAATTTGCTACCATTATGGAAAACTTAATTTATAAAAACTGTAAGCTTAAGGTAACATATGATTTATTACTTGAATCTATAGGTTTTGATAACAATAAATATACCCACTTACGAAGACTAACCTCTTTTTTTTAAATTTTTTATAAAAGAATTTAAGATGCATGAATCTAGTAATGGAGTACTATAATATATTGGTATGTCAGGTAAGGTATATGTATATGTATGTGTGTCAGCTTCAAGGTTGGTTATACTGTTGGTATACTTATTGTTAAACATGGCTCTAAAGGCAGTGCAAAGGGTTGGTGAATTTAATGAGTCCAGTAACTGTTTGTTAGATCATTTGTATTTAGTGAACTCATGCCAGAATATGAGGAATTATTGATATATTATGAAATGTTTACTACAAATTTTTCACTAAGATATTCTCATCTAAAATTTAAAGGAGGTTCTAAAGCTTCAACATGCAGGGGAGCTATTGGAGTAGACTTCATTGCTCCCATACAGGTACGTAAAACAGTCCGTTGAAATACATCAATTTTATTTAAAATTTGTTTACTTGCTGATCCATAAAGTATACATCCATAGTCCATAATGAATCTGATGTAAGTAAGTGATAAAATTGATTTTAAAAAATTGAGACCTTTATATCTTTTGTCAAGCCTATACTCGATGTGTACTTTCCATGTTAACTTTGGATCTAGAAACATACCTAGGTATTTTATTGACTTACAGAAATTTAAACTTCGGTCTTTTAATAAAATAATATTTATGTTAAAAATATTATGCCGTAAAAAAGTGCACATGCTTGATTTATTAGTGGATAAATTAAAACCATTTTCACAAAATCAGTTTGCATGTAATTTTCTTAAGATTGTAAGGGAGGGTTCATATTTAGTTCTTTCTATATAGACTTTAAGACTTATAGGAAGACTTATAGTCTATTATATAGACTTATAGGAAGTCATCAGCATATTGGATTGTTTTATAAGTGATACTTGCGATACTTAAGCTGTGAAAATCAGCAGTATACAGATTAAAAAGAAAAGGGCTTTAGAGTGATCCCTGGTGTAATCCCCAACTATTATAAAGTGGTCCAAAAAAATCATTTTTATAGTTTCTAACGTATAAGCGTCTATTAGAGTAGAAATTAATTATGGTTTGTGACATATTTGTGGGTATAATTGATTGATCATTTTGTCTTTTAATCGAGGTAAACACACACTGTCATAAGCACCTTCTTTATCTAAAAATAAGGTAGGCAAATAGTTATTTCTAGAAATCTTCTCTTCTAGAAAAATTACCCTGTATGTCCGTTACAAGTGTAGCTAGAGCATCTAAAGTTCCACATCCTCGTTTGTATCCAAACTAATTATTTGGTAGTAATTTTTTGGTATGGACCCACCATTTTAGTCTATTTAACATCCGTTCAAGTTTTAAATACACACGAAAAGAGAGAAATGGGTCGATAAGATTCGGTTGAATTTGGATCTTCTGCAGGCTATAGAATCGGAATAACCATGATGTCTTTAACAAAATCTACCTCAGAATTGTCTTGAATGATCATCACACATCGCTCTAGTTGTCACACTAGAGCTAATCGCCTTTTTAATGTAACGGGCATATCACGCCTTGAGACTATTTACAGGGAGTGGTCTCATTTTGAAAGACAAGAAGTAAAAGTTTAAGCAGTAGAATCAAAAATTAAAAGACTAAAAATTATTAGATCATATACAGATTCACCAATTTATATTCTAAAAAGTATAGAGATTTGAGTATTTAGGTGTAGCAATAGATATAGACAATAGAGATAACTAAAAGAGTAAGAAAGTACTGAAAATACCAAAAACTACTAAAAGATAAATTATGTCATTTAAAAAAATAAAGGGGTGTGTTGAAGGGTAAAGTTGAAGAAATTGAAATGTACAAACGAATTTGTTTTATCTTTAAAATAAACGAGTTGGCGGAGAGGGTCCAAAATTTATTTTCTCACTGTATATGAAAGTTTTCCTAGATAATATTGTATTTAACCTAATGTAAATGCAGTCTTTAATGTAACATCTATTTCTGTACTTTTCAAATTGAGGTCGATTCCGGTTGACTCCGCCACGAATATCTTATAACCACTTCCAAGTCAAAGAGCAGATTCGACAATCCAAGAAGTACGAACTACAAGACTATCTGAATCAATTAAACCTTCAAAAGTGATCCATCAAAATCAGAATCTGATAACTAGAACACAGTTGTACATTGTCGTCTGTCGTCATTCTACCAGAAGAATAAAGGCAGGAGCAGTCGAAATGGCCTTGTTAGATTTGAATAAGCCAACCGAAGTATACAGGAAGAGATAAGAAACTTAACGTTATTGTAGAAATGACTAATTATCTTTCCTTAATGATAATGACCAGGGACGAGAGACAATTGAATGGCACTGTCTTCGGGTAACAATCGATTTCTAATTGGGCGTATCGTTCTTGGAGAATAACAAGCTTAAACAGTTACTTGCTTTTCAGAAGACGGATAAATCCCCGTCTTCTTGGTTAGTTGGGCCTGGAACTTGTCGAGTGGCTTTCTAACGAAGCGGAAATATTGTTATACAGGGCATAAAATATATATTTCTTATCTGTTTTTTGCAATTTAGAGTTCTGTTTATATAACGAGAATTTTTACATCAGTATTTAAAATAATAGAAGAATGATAAACGCCAAATACATAAAGTCATAATAAAAGGCAGTATATAATACAGTGTGACTGTTAAAGTAACCACCAAGTTAATCTAACTTAAGGTATATACACAGAGTGGACCAAAAGTGTAATAACGCTTAATTATCTCTTTAAATGGATATTCCAAATTTTACAAAACTGCAATGTTGCCAGATTTACTATTTTTCTGATATAATTAGTTCCTTTGGTTTTTAAAATACAATATCCTCACTTTAATACGAATTCAACCATATGTAGGGGAATCCGGGGTGGAACAGGTTTCCTAAGTTTGATAGTAATTTGTGCGATATTTAACGAAACTAAACCATCATTTGACAAATCGTATGTTTATTTATTTTTTATAAATTCATGATTTATTTTTTTCTTTACAAGAAAAATATCGCCAAAGTTATAAAAAACAAACGTTTTGAGAAAAATGTGCATTACACAAATAAAGGGAAATTTCTAATTCTGTCCCACCCCGGGACACAATGGGGTACCCCATACTATAGCTAATATCATTGGCAAAGTTCACAGACGAGAACGCTTTCATCATCGTCATTATCTAAACCAGCATATGCTAGATGTGCCCATTTCTTACAAATGTTACAAGAACACCAGCCTTCATTGGACTTATAGTAGTAATCATGGCAATACAAGCAGGCTGTATCTTCTTCTTCTGCGCTATCTTCGGATTCAGTTTCAGATATTTTTTATTTCTTTGCCTTAGTTTTAACCTGTTTGTTTTTATTTTCTTTTCTTTTTAAAGATCCTTTTAGTTCAACCTTATAAGGTGAGGCGGTGAAGACAGCAGTCTTTCCACGCTTTTTGCAGCGCTTTTTGATTCGGCTAACTTTTGGCAACATAATTAGGTCTCTTGGTGACGTGACTGAAAAATGTGTCGGCATTAGTACGAGCAGGGGAATTAGACATCCAAGAACATCCGGGTTTAGGGACATTCACTGGTGGAGGAAGATTTTCGTCAATTGTCGGTACAGATAAATTATTTTTGACAGGATTATCAACTACGGGTGTGGGATGAACATGAGGTGAGGAGAAATGCTTCTGTACTGGTGTAATTGGCGTTGGGTCAGTTATCTCTGGCATAGCCGGTGATGTTTCCTGGATTGTATTGCCAACAAAAATTTTTCAAAGGAATATCTGTTGTTGATGGTAGAAAGTCATCATCGGTGAATTTATTCATATTAGATCACCAGATATGGGAGTCATTAATGGGAGTTCTCGTTTTCGCTGCACTTAAGAAAGCCTGGCCAAAAAGTGTTGATAATTCGATAAGTTGAACCACTTTTCCTGGATGCGATCTGAGCCACTTCCTTATTTCATCCTCATAATACAAGCTCAAGGGCTTCATGAATGCAACGTCCAATGGTTGAATGTTGTGAGAGCAATGAGGAGGGAGGCACAATATTAACACGCCATTGTCACGTGCTAGATGCCCGTCAAGAAGTAACAGAACTGGGTGTTCTTTCATCGCTTTAGAAAACAGAATGAACTGTTGTAGCCATTTTACGAAAATCTCTGCAATTATCCAACCAGAATCGCTAACTTTAGCCCAGCCTTGTGGTGAGAGACCTATTTCAAATTCACGCTGTTTATTTTTTCGCGGAAATATTAACATTGGGGGCATGTAACATCTGGCAGCTGAGCAACATATTTCGGCTATGAGAGTGGTGCCTCTTTCAGCAGAACTTAAGACACCTAATTGACGTTGTCTTTTAACAACTATTATTTTCGAAAACTGCTTGGAAATCACGCTAATACCCATTTCATCACAGTTGAAAATTTTAGTGGCATCTAATTCGTGCTTGTCCAGAATTTCATTAAGCAGATTTAAATAATTCGATACTGCTACTTTATTGAATTCCATAGCCCGTGCTCCAGAAGTTGCCTCGGGTTTTCTTTAGCTTAAATCAGGGTTGCGTTAAAAAAACCTTTACACCAGTGTTCTCCTGTCTTTCCAATGTTCTGTTGAAGTTATGCTTGCAGTTATTCTTTTCTGCTAGCTGGTATGCTACTCAACGAAACTCTTTCATAGTCATGCCGAACAATTGTTTTAACATATCTTTCAGCTAAACAAGAAGCTCAAGCTCCTACCTAAACGTTGGGTTTTCGAGAATTGTTTGTTAAGAGTGTTAAACTTGGTGTAATCTACTTTATGATCAGATAGTCTCGAGGGGTAAGAAATCTGAGACATATAATCAATTATGTTAGAGGTTTAGTAATTCTTGTAGGAGAATGAACATGCATTGTAAAACCTCTACAATAAAGATGGTTTTTAATTAAAAAGAACGAATTATTAAAACATTAAAACATTAAAACATAATGAAATAATGTTTAATTAATGAGCTACGTAGTTAGAAGAAGAATATATACTAAAGTAGCCAACTTGTTCAACGATACTTCCTCATACCATTATCCTAATAACTCAAAAATGAATCTTTATTAGGTGTGATTTTTTAATATAATTATCATTAAGTAATATCCAAACAAATATTTAATTAAATTTCGTGTCAAATCACTATCTGAATCGCTGACTTAAAAATCTCTTCATATTTTCCATCTCTATTATACAGTTTTTATTATTATACCCTAACCTACTCAACGTTTTTTACCACAAAACGACTACATTGACTCCATATTTTCGTGTGTGTCACAGGTGATCGAACAAATACGAAATATCTGTTCAGAAAGAGCTCGTACATCCAGAGTGGTTGAGTATAAATAGCAATACGTGTTTAGATTTCCAGGTCGAACGTGGAAATATCTGTTGGTGACGTGTCGAAAGAGGAGCAGAGGGCCGCACTGATGTGTGAAGTGCTGAGATTTTAATTCTGATGATGGTTTATGCGTTATCAAAGCCGGCCAGAATCAATCCAATTAAACGATATTTTCACACAGAATGTGTTTTCTAAGAAAACTCCTTCACGCGATGAGTTAAGAAGTTTTTTTAACTGTTAAAGGGAATTGGGTCATTACAGTTCCGTCCTGGGTCAAATTAAAAGAAAAGAAAGTAATACTTTAATTCTGGATTTACTACTACATTTTGTTTTAAAGAAAAATCAATAATTGCAAATATATTTTTAATGTGAATTTTTCAACTGAAGAATTGGTTGCCAGGATATTCTTCTTCTTCTTCTTCTTCTACTTTTTGTAGATCTTTCGATCTGTTTAATTCTGAAGCTGCCTCTGGTTAATTTCTTGGGAGGTAGATTGCCAACTATCCCTCCATCTTTTAGGTGGTCTTCCGGGGGGTCTTGAACCGGGCGGATTGTTTTCTAGGGCAATTTTTGGGAGTCTATTCTCATCCATTCGTCTTACATGGTTGTACCACATCCTCTTGCGCTGCCTTCCCCATCTTACAATATCTTGAATTTTGCACTGCTCTCTAATGTTTGTATTTCTCACTCTGTCTCTTCTTGTTTTCCCCATTATTGTTCTTAGGGTTTTCATTTCGGCAACCCTTAGCATCTGTTTCGTTTTGTTGGTATCTTCGCGCACTTCTATGCCATATGTCATGATCGGTCGTATGCAAGTCTTATAGATTCTAATTTTACTATCTGTGCGAATATACGGATTTGACCAGACTATCTCCCGCAGACATCCTGACAGTGCAGATGCTTTGTTGATTTGACTCCTCAGGTCCTTTACTGGGTCGTGGGTGCTTGATATATCTATGCCCAGATATCTGAATTGCATCACCTGTTCTATGGGGTTGTCCTCAACCACTAACTTACATCTGAGCGGATCTTTTGCTATTGTCATACATTTAGTTTTGTTGGTAGAGATGTTCATATTTAGTAGTCGGCTTGTTTGAAAGAACTGAAAGAGCTGCCTTTGGAGATCATCTTCTGATTCGGCAATAATTGCTGCATCGTCTGCGTAACACACCATACCAATTCTTTTGTTGCCCATTCTATATCCGAGATTAAGAGATGTTACTTTGTTGATAATTTTGCCCATGAGAAGATTAAACAAGAAGGGGCTTAAACTGTCGCCTTGTCCAATTCCTCCCGGTGTTGGAATATTTTCAGTGAATTCGTCTCCTGCTCTAACTTTGGTTACGTTGTTGTTATTTAGATTATGAAGTATCTTTGTTATACTGGTCGGTGTTTCATTTTCTATTAATATATTTAGGATGTCTCCCAGGCGAACTCTGTCAAATGCCTTCGTCAAATCAATGAAGCAAATATACGCTGGCATGCCGAACTCTATAGCTTTTTCTTTTATTTGTTTTATTATAAATACTGCTTCTGTTATAGACCGCCCTTTTGTAAAACCTTGTTGTTCTTCAGCATTAGTGATTTGCTTTTCCAATTTGTCCTTGAGGCCAGGATATTCGTGTTGAGAAAAACCGTTCACTAGCTTCAAAAGTATATATTCAGAGATATCCGCACAGAAGATATCTTTTAAAACCAGCCAAATACCAACAAAAGTTTTAACCAATGAAAATAAAAATACAATTAGTTATTAGAGTTAAGTACAACGAAAGACGCAGCGCTAGATGCCCTAGGGCCACAGGTACGTAGAGAAGATAAACCATATTGGTGGGATAAAGAAGTGAAAGAAAAGATAAAAACAAAGAAGGAAGTATATCAAAAGTTATTACAACAGGGAGACGAACAAACAAAACAACAATATAAAAACTTGAATAAAGAAGTCAAACGAGAAGTGGTTAAAAAGAAAAATAGTGCATGGGAACAAAAATGCCAATACCTAGACAACCATATAGGAGGAACAAAGAGCTCTGAAGCCTGGAGAACTATAAAAACGATGAGAACAACGACAAAAAACCAAGTCATAATAAGTAGAATACCAGAGAACACATGGGTAGAGAATTTGAGAACTTATTAATAGAGCGAAGAGAAAGGTTTAAACAAACAAATGAACAAGTGAATGTAGAAGGAAGAATAGAAATATCAATAGAACAAGTGGAAGAAGCAGTTAAGAAAATAAAATTTAAAAAATCTTCAGGTCTAGGCGGAATACATCCAGAGTTGATTAGGTATGGATCATCCAAACTGTTTGAAATGATCCGAAAATTAATCGAAAGATGCTTAAACGGAGAAGAAGTTTCACGAGAAAGGCACAAAGACGGATCCTAAAAACTATAGAGGGATCGCAGTGATTGCTACTATGTTCTAACTATGGAGATAGAAATGGGTAACTTAAAAATAAACCCAATTCTTATTAACGCCACTTAAAAATACTATGAACAAAACTTTGGAAGAATTAAAATGGGACAAAAAATCACCTCTCCTTTTTAAAAAACAAAGGGAATAAAACAAGGGCGCTGTCTGTCACCCACCTTATTTAAAATCTATTTGGGCAGATCCTTAGTGAAATGGGTAAAAAAATGTAGAAACATGGGAATAACGGTAGAAGAAAACACGCTATATATACTTTTCTTTGCGGATGACCAGGTAGTAATTACCGAAGACAGCTACGATCTTAGCTATATGGTAAGAAAACTGCAAGAAGAATATGAGGTGGCAGGTCTAAACATGAATATGACAAAATGTGAATATCTCGCAGTGGGAACAAATGAAATATGTGACCTAGTCTTGGAAGACGACAAAATCAAAAGCGTACAATCCTGTAAATATTTGGGGATCATTTTCAACAAGAAGGGAAATAGTGCAAATGAAATTACAGAAAGAATAAACAAGGGCAAAGCAGCGACCCGTGCCTTAAACTCTCTTCTCTGGCAAAAAACAATTCGACGAGAAACCAAAAAATACATTTACGGTAGTATAGTCCAAAGTATTACAGTTTATTGTTCGGAAGTATGGGACGTCACCAAAGCTAATAGAAACAAACTTATGACGACAGAAATGGATTATCTAAGACGACGCTGCGGTAGATCGAAACTGGAGAGAGTTAGAAACGAACAAATAAGAAACGAAATGAAAATGAAGCGAAATATCAATGATGACATAGAAAGAAAACAATTAATCTGGTTCGGACATGTTAAAAGAACACCAGGATACAGATGGCCTAGAAGAGTACTGGAATGGATCTCTCCTGAAAGAAGAAAGAGAGGACGACCACGGAGAAGTTGGCGCAACGATATTGATGAAGCAATGGCGGCAAGAGACTTAGAAGAGGCAACTGCATATGACAGAAAAAGTGGAAAAAGAAATGCAAGGACAGTTCGAGGAATTATAAAGAAAAACAAATTTCACCAATTTAAAATTTAGTTGCAGCAGGATTTAAATGAGAATGATTTTCAAAGAAGAATAAATTTTTGTATGTGGACGGAAGAAATGTTAAGTAAAAATGCAAAATTTTTTGGAAAATATTTTATTTTCTGACGAATCGATATTTCATCGCAATTGGTTCAATAATAGACTTTACTCCGATGAATTTCTTTGCCTATTTCGAGTCACGTCCCAGAAAAGTGGTCGTTAAATATTTGAGGAATTTGAGGAAGCACTGTTGGACCATAAGTTATTGGACCTTACTACTTCGACCAAATGCTCACTGGCAATGAGTATCGTAGGTTTTTAACAGCTGAGTTACCTGTCTTGTTAAATTTTCCCTCAAGATTTAAACGAAACAAGGTGGCTTCAATATGACGGAGTACCACCACATCGTACAAAAAATATTAGACGTGTGCTAAATAATCAATACAGTGACAGTTGGATTAGATACGGTGGTACTGTAGAATCACCCTTAAGATCTCTTAAGGAAATCTCAATTAACTATAGGAGCTTATCATCTATGCTTCGTCTACCTCAGTCTTTCTCAAATGTGAATCCGTCTTATCTTAAACTATGAATTAAACAATGAAAATTCAGTTGATAACAAATAAAACAATTAATTAACTTCTTCTTCTTCTTCCTTCTAGTTTGTAGGCTTTAAAGCCTGTTTTTTTCTTCAATATTAGCTTCCTAAATTGTTTAAATTGTCGCACCATTTTTTTCTTGGTCTACCAATACTTCTTCGTCCATTTGGTGACTTATCTTCTGCTATTCGTACTATTCTATCCTCCGCCATTCTACTGATGTGTTTGTTCCACTTTTGTTTTCGTTTTGTCACCCATCCATTTATGTCTTCTATATTGCATGCTCTTCTTATGTTTTTACTTCTCTCCCTATCCAACAGACTTTTCCTTGATATTCGTCGGAGTATTTTCATCTCTGTTGTTTCTAGCAGTCGTCTCGTTTTAGATGTGTCAGGTCTTGTCTCAGCCGTATATGTTAATATAGGTCTAATTCCTGCTTTATAGACTCTTGTTTTTGTGTCTTGTCTTAGGTGTTTGTTCTTCCAGATTATGTCATTAAGAGAATTCGCCGCGTTACTTACTTTTAAGCTTAGTTGTCGTACTTCTTCTTCAATATCTCCGTAACTAGTTAGTGGGTATTTAAATGTTGTCATACATTTGGTTTTTTTTCTGCTAATATTATCATATTGTATTTATTAGCTGTTATATTGAAGATATGTGTTAACCTTTGGAGCTCGTCTTCTGTCTCAGCGATTAATGCGGCGTCGTCTGCATAACATAATATTTGGATTTCTTTGTTCCCCATTATGTAGCCATGACCTTTACGTACTGCTTGTATTATTTCCTCCAGTATTATATTAAAGAGAATTGGGCTCAACGAGTCAGACTGTCTGACTCCGCTTTGTACTGGTTTATACACATATATACTGGTGTTAGTTTTCCATTTATCTTTGCCTGTATTCGATTTTGAAGGTAGATGTTTTCGATGGTTTGTATAATATTGATTGGTATGTTTCTTTTATACAGTAGGTGTAAGACGTCTTCGACTTGGATGCGATCGAAAGCCTTTGTCAGGTCTATAAAACATAGATATGCTGGTTTATTGTACCCGATGGCCTTTTTTATGATTTGTCTTAGTACAAATACGGTGTCTACGCAGGATCTTCCGGATCTAAATCCCTGTTGTTCATCTGATAAAGTGGTTAGTTTATTGATTTTGGTGGTTAGAATTTTTGTGGTAAGCTTAAGTGTGGTGTTCAGTAGATTTATACTGCTATAATTGTTGGAGTCCTCTTTATCTCCTTTTTTGAACATTGGTATTATTATACTATTTCTCCATGCGTCTGGTATCTTGCAGTGCAATATTAGTTTGTGTATAAGTTTTGTCATTTCTAGGTTTAACTTTATCCTCCGTATTTTAGAAGCTCGTTGGTTATTCCGTCTGGTCTTGGTGACTTTTGATTTTTGAGCGAATTTATGGCTATTTCTACTTCCTGAAAACTGATTTCTATTTCGTGTCTTAATTGTGGTACGTTATTGTGTTGATTATTATTTTCTTTTGCTTTAAACAGTTCGGTCAGGTATCTTCCCCATTCGTTTGCTGGTATATTATTATATTCCTTCAATTCTGCCAATTAAATAATTAATTAACTAATTATATTTATTCAACATAAAACAAAATATTATTCAGTTTGCACAAACAAACCTTGCCTAAAGCTTTACAATAAACAAATGAAAAACTGATACTTATGGTTTCATGTGGTTGACAGATTAGATGATCTTAAAGATAGAAGCTGCAGTCTTACTTAGTTGAATATGTGGTTAATCCATCATTTAATTTAATAAATTATTTTATAAAATATTTGATAAAATATTAAAGAAACTAGAATATAACACAGCCTGTATTAAAAAGACAAATCACAAATTGATTTGTTTGATTGTGATTTTACGAAATCACAATCAAACAAATAGCAGATGGCAAGCATAGCCATTTCTATCATATTGTTCTATTTTAATTAATTGATCTGTTAAATATCTTTTCTTTGATTGTTTATCTTTAATTTTGCACAGTGTATTACAAATGCATTTTGTTCCGTGTAGGTAATAGTGATACAAGACTATGCTACTACAAGAAAGAAATAAGGACAATGGGATTGATACAAAAAATAGTTACAGAGTTTTGACTCATTATTATTTTTGTGATATTTATTTAAGAACTTTAATAATATAAACTAATTATTTTTTTCACTTAATATATTTTATTAATTGATATATTCGTCTGTTCCCTTTCAAATTTTTTTGTCATTGATTTAAGGGCGTCCACAACTAATAAATTTTTTTATTGTCAATATTAAATTTTGGCGAAAAAATTATAAAATCTTAAAGGTATTGTGCGGTTTCCAGGCCGATAGCCTGGAGACTAATTAAGTTTGAAAAAGGGCGTGATTTGATCGTCCTCCGAATGACGTAATTCCACTTTAATGGCAAACGAATTCCTGAAGTAAACCATAACCAGATTTAATGCTCTTCGGTAATAAAATTAAGAGTAGTGAATTTTGCTTTTGAGTAATGCCCTTGGTCATTATATTTTATCTAAAACGGTTGATAGAAATTTCGTTTTAGGACGGAATAAAATTCCTATAATTTTATGGCACTTTATTCTGAGTGAATGGTGCTATTATGTTGTCAAGCCACTCTCCGCGCCATTTTCCCTTTTGCTTGAATGCATTTGCAATTGAAGAACCGACCTCTTTTTTCAAACAATTATTGACACAATGGGGAGAGCGCCAACACATAATTCCTGAACGCTTCTAAAATTCTTTGAGTTTCTCAAGTGAGCGAAAATTGTGACCGCGGAAACACCAGCACTTTCTGTTTTCCATTTCCATGTCGATTCTACAACACAAATGATCTGCTTTTTAAAACACTTGTTCAAACAAATATTTGGGATCGGTCCCACCATTACAAGCAGTTATAATGATAAGTTTTTTGATGTTTAGTCGATTAAAAATATTCTTTTATTATTAGTAAATTTGCAAATTTACAATCTGCTATTACAAGCTATTAGTAAATGTGAGTATTGCAAATATAAATGAGAGTGGAAAAATTATCCACTGGTAACACTCCCAATACTAACACTAACAAGTTCAATTAATGTAATATTATAATTTGAAACTAAAATTGAAATGAAAATAAAAATTAAAATTGAAATTAGTGCATAAAGTCTGTTGACCACTGTCTCTTCAAACTTCATCTGACTTCTGGTTGGAGGTGTAGTTGTCTTGCTTCCTCGTTGGGTTGGGCTGGCAGATGTTCTAAATAATTTCCTGTTAGTCTACTAATTTCGTCTTCAACGAACGGTATACCAGAGTCATCATGGAGTGTTTTGTTACTAACGTACCCCAGCGCGTTGAAAATCATTCTGAGTATTTTGGCTTGGATTCAGTGAATGATTTAGGTATTAGAAGGCTTTGCACAGCCTCGTAGTTGCACTCAATATGTTCATATAATATGTTTTATTATGCACGTATACAAGAGAAGTTTTTTATCTGTAAATATCTGTGATTTTCGGACTATTAGCCAATTTATTTGACGTATTTTCATATTAATTTGGATATTTTTTTTGCCAAGATGTGTGCTTTCCAATTCAGCTTTTGATCAAGTGTGATTCTCTGGTATTTGACTTCTGTTTTTACTGATAGTAATATTTTGTTCAGTCTGATTCTCGGACATATGATGTTCCTGTTGGTGAATGTAATTTTATTAGACTTAGTATGGTTAACTTTGATTTTCTATCTATTCAGTCAGTTTTGTAGTAGGTTCAGGTGTATTCTAACGTTTCTTGATGCTACTTGGTCGTATTTATTGTTGGGTTATCGGCAGTGTATATGAGGTACAGAAGCGGACCCAGGACACTTCCTTGAGGGACACCGGATTTTATGGGATGGTAATGAGAGTGTTTCTGAGAGGAATCTGACTTGAAAATGACGTTCCTTGAGGTAGAATTTTAAGAGTAGATTGTGAGGAGTGATAAAGGACGATTTAAGTTTATACAGGAGGACGTCATGCCAAACACGGTCGAAAGCTTGTTCTATATCCAGGAAGGCAGCAATGCAAATTTTTTTCTCTTTGAGAAAACTATGAAATTGTAGAGTTTAATGGGCTTCGCAGACACCAAACTGGTGTGTTGGGATCACTGAATTAATTTCAATGTCTTCTGAGATTCCTTGGAGCAGATGTATTTCTAAGATTTTTGACATTATTTGAAGTAAGCTGATTAGTTTATATAAAGTACTAATATTTGGTGTTTTATTTGGTTTACCAATCATAATTATTTGTGCGAACTTCCAATTAATCGGATAGTAGGCTAATCTTATGATACTATTATATATCATTTTTAGTAGGACAATTGCTTTTCTCATAATTTTTTTAGTATTAGCCCGATGATTATGACGAAGCCTGGTGCTTTGTAATTATTGCATCTAGAAATTTGTTCTTTCACATTATTAGGAGTAAAACATTTGATTGGTAGCATCATTGAACGTGGAGTGTTTAAGAAGTTTTTAATTTGTTCTTTGTTATTATTGTTATTATGTTCAGGTGCACCAAAAACGTGTGAGTGATGTTCAGCAAAGATTGATGCCTTTTCTTGTTCAGATTTTCCCCAGTTTCCATTGGCTTTCCTTAAAGGTGGTATGTGCTGTGTAAGCCTCTTGAATTATTTCGTTTCTTTTCAGATGCCGTGGTTTTCTTTTGACAGGTTGTTGATGAATAGTTCAAATGTATCATTCATTGCGTCTTGTAGAGCAGTTTTAAGTTGCCGTGTTAATCTATTGTATTTATTTTTATCTATAGAATTGCGACTTTTTTGCCTTATGCGCCTGGCTCTCCTTTTTTGTACAACAAGACGTTATAGATACGGGAATGTTGGTGTCACTTAGTTCTTTGTCATTCTGAGGGAGTGTAGCTATTCCAGCGGCTGCATGTATAGTTTGGGTGAGAAGAAGCACAATATTATCGATTTCGGTTATACACTTATCGGTTTTTACGTTTACATTTACTTGCCATACAATAAATGAAATATCTTGCAAATAATTCTGTCAGAAATAAGAAAAACACTTTCTGCGATATTAGTCAAACAACAAAGTACCTGGCTAAGATGAAAAATAGTAAAGCACTCTTAATACAAGCATTAAAAGTTTAATGATATTACTACTACTACGTGGGTCCTAGCCTAGCCTCATTAAGAATTTCTTTTCAGTCGTCCCTATCCATCGCCTTCTTCCACCAAGCACGTATTCTTATATTTCTTATTTCTTCATCGATGTTATCAAGAAGCCTTGTTCTGGCTCTTTCTCTTCTTTTCTGATCATTGGGTCTATCAAGGAGCGTTTTTTAGCTGAGTCATTTTGTTCCATCCGCATTACATGCCTTATCCAACTCAGACGTCCTGATGTTAATATGTTTTACGATATTTGGTTCCTGGTATATTCTAGAAAAAAAAAAGTAGTAGTAGTAGTCATGCACAAAAAGGGAGATATAACAGAGCTAAAGAACTATAGACCTATTAGCTTGTTATCTCACGTTTATAAGTTGTTTATGAAGATAATAACTAATAGGTTGACATCAAAACTAGACTTCTATCAACCTTGCGAGCAAGCAGAATTTAGAGCTGAATACGGAACAAATGATCATTTGCAAACCATTAAGTCGTTGATTGAAAAAACCATTGAATATAATAGACCCCTGATACTTGTCTTTGTCGACTTTGAAAAAGCATTTGATACGGTCAATCAAAGTGAAATGCTCCAAGCTCTAACACAATGTAGAATAGATCACCGATACATATCTCTCATCAGATACATCTATCAACATGCTACAGCCTGTGTAAGACTTAATGAAGATACTGGGACTTTTCGTATTGAAAGAGGCGTTCGGCAAGGATACAACATGTCTCCTAAATTATTTACAACTCTGCTAGAATACGCTTGTAAAACAATAGATTGGAACGAAAAAGGCATCAACGTAGATGGAAAATTTTTAAATAACCTTAAATTTGCAGATGATATCGTTCTTATTGCAGACAGCTTTGATCAGGCACAGATAATGCTCCAAGAACTCCATACTGCCACAAAAAGAGTTGGTCTTAAAATAAATTTTTCAAAAACACAATTTATGACAAATTTAGTCCACAACAAAAACATCTCAGTAGAAGACAAAGATATTGAGCCAGTTGACTCCTATAAATACTTAGGCCATGAGATCAGAATAAGTCGAGACAACCAAACAATCGAGCTGAAAAGAAGAATAAACCTCGCTTGGGCTGCATTTGGAAGGACGAAGGATATTTTTAGGTCTAAGATTCCAATGTGTCTGAAAAGAAAAGTATTTAATCGATGTATTTTGCCAGTGATGACCTACGGCGCAGAAACCCTTACGCTCACAAGAACAACAGTGAGTAAACTACATGTTGCGGAAAGAGCAATGGAGAGAATTATGTTAGGGATTTCCCTACGTGATAGAATACCCAATGCTACTATACGCAAAAGATCAGGAGTAGCAGACGTTATTGAAAGGATAACAACACTAAAGTGGAACTGGGCAGGTCATGTAGCAAGAATAGTTGATGACCGGTGGACAAAAAGAATTTTGGAATGGAGACCCCGCATACAAGCATACAGAAATAGAGGTCGACCCCCAACGAGATGGACAGATGACATAAAAAGAGTGACTACAAATTGGATTCAGATGGCGCAAAATCGGACTAAGTGGAAGAGCATGCGAGAGGCCTATGTTCAGCAGTGGACGTTAGAGGCTAGTTGATGATGATATTCTAGAAAGATCAAAGTTATATTGTCTTCTCCACACTCCGTTGTAATTCACCACTTTATAGATTTGCGTTAGTAACTATTTTACTCCCGTTTAATAAGGGAGATAGAACAAACGTAGGAAAATATTAACTCACATGTTTTTTATTACATATATACTTTTCACGAGAATGGTTACCAGTAGGCTAGATTCCTAACTAGAAACCAATCAAGCAAGTAAGCACGATGTGGAGCAGGGTACGATACTATTAGTAATCATAATTACTATTTATAACTGGGAATAAGCCACAATTAAAGATAAAAATACGTTTATTGACGTTTCAATTTCCAATTCGGAAATCGTTCTCAAAATACAAACAGTAAATTAAACAAATTTTGTTTTTTGTTACATAGTGAAAAAATTCTTCTAATAATTTAATTTTATCTGACTCATTTATATTGACAATTTAGACATACATTATGCATTTTAAAGTAGACAACTTTAAAATGATATTGCCAATATTGTTGAGTTGCGCTCCTGGGACGACTTTACTTATAAGATAGTTCATTCGATTACATGAAATCAACTTTAACTTAAGAATATCCGTCAGAAAAAATCATAGCATCTAATTCGTCTTTAAAAAGACAAACACATGACATGATGACAGTAAAATTCTCCTATTAGTGATTCCATAGTAAATTATGAGGGAAAAACCAGGAAAAATACCTCATAATACTATCCCGACATTGTAAGTATTTGTTCGTGAATTTAGTTTACCTTCAACAAACATCAAAAATTCTGATTTTATATGTTACGTTATTTAAAAACATAAATGATGTATCCTCCATATGTTACTGACTTACTAATACTGGTATTTTCTTATTAATAACTTCCTCTTTCAATATTGGTAACCATATCCTACTACATTCTGCCGAGGAATTTGCGACACAATTGGCCTCATTTAGCATAATTAGAGCCGCTTCTTTGATTTTTCTTTTTTTACCAACCGTTTCTTTTAGGACTATATTTGAATTATTCCATTGAAGTCTATGTTCATTATCCCATGCGTGTTTACATATTTGAGATCTATCAAATTCTCTATTTTTAATATAAGATTGATGTTCACTTATTCTAACATTTAATGGCCTTGATGATTCACCTAAATAAAACTGATCGCATTCACAAGGTATTTTATAAATGCAATTCTTTGTCCTTTCTTGTTCATTGTTAGGTTTGGTTTTGGATAAAATAGATCTCAACGTGTTTGTTGTTTTGAATGTTGTTGAAATGTTGAATTTATTTCCTATCCTTTTAAGTTTTTCTGATAATCCTTTTATGTACGGTATTGTTATTTTCCTCATATTATTCCTTGTGTATGCTGTAGGATCTCGTTCTAAGTTGTTCTGTTTAAAGACGAATTAGATGCTATGATTTTTTCTGACGGATATTCTTAAGTTAAAGTTGATTTCATGTAATCGAATGAACTATCTTATAAGTAAAGTCGTCCCAGAAGCGCAACTCAACAATATTGGCAATATCATTTTAAAGTCGTCTACTTTAAAATGCATAATGTATGTCTGAATTGTCAATATAAATGAGTCAGATAAAATTAAATTATTAGAAGAGTTTTTTCACTATGTAACAAAAAACAAAATTTGTTTAATTTACTGTTTGTATTTTGAGAACGATTTTCGAATTGGAAATTGAAACGTCAATAAACGTATTTTTATCTTTAATTGTGGCTTATTCCCAGTTATAAATAGTAATTAATTTACAATGCCACAAGAAAATAGCTTCAGAACAATATATTAGTAATCATATCTTCTTCTTCTTCTTAGAGTGCCGTCTCCCTACGGAGGTTGGCAATCATAATGGCTAAGTTTTGTTGTTACTCAGGGTACAAGGTCATGGTAGTCATAAAAGTTTTGAAGCTCTCCAGTTTGCCAGAGGAAACGGTATTATTATGTTTTCTTTTCCTGCTCACTGCTCTCATCACGTTTAACCCCTGGACGTAGGATTTTTTATACCACTTCAAACTTACTACGGCCAAAAAATTCAATCATGGCTGCGATAGAATCCAGGTAAAACAGTTACCCAATTTAAAGTAGCCAGTATCTTTACTAAAGCATATTTAAAAAGTGCTCTTCCATCAAATGCAATTAATGCATTTAAAAAGACAGGAATAGAACCATTTAATCCAGATGTCTTTGAGGATTGGCAATTTTTGCCGATAACAACAGATAGAGAAAATCACGAACAAAACCCACTACCAGGATGTTCTGACGAGAACTCACTACCGGAATATTGGAACTAAAATGTTTCTTCGATTGAAGTTTTATCAAAAATCACTGATTAGAAATCAACATCATCGTTAGTCCTAAACATTTCAGTCGAAGATATTTGTACTTCTCCTTTAGCTGGAGTATCGAAGTAACTCAGAAAAGGGGCAGAAAATGGGGTAAGTTCGTGTTTCAACTACAAACAGTTCGGAAGATGATCGTGAATCTTCTTTTGAAGAAGACGACTCGGACGATGCAGCTGGCATTTACTGTAACGAACTATTTTTGCATTCACGATCCAAACAAAAATGGATTCATTGTCAAGTATGTAAGAAATGGTGCCACAATAAATGTGCAGATGCAAATCCTGGACGTAAACAATTTGTGTTTGAATTGTGCATGTAACTTTTTTCTTAAAAATACCTAGTTGTAATATTATTTATCGTTTAGGATATCTTTTGGTTTAGTAAAATAATTTGGTATTTACTTATTTTATATAAAATGCATCGGGTCCATCATAGGCGTATCAAAGGGTCTATCATGAGCGCATATATACCCATGATGGAGCCTTTGATATGCATGGTGATGGATGAAACAAGATTTTATGAATAAATGTTGTCATCTTAATTTTTATCAAAATTTGAAACATTTACATATTATACAAATAACAAGACATTATATGGTCATATTTAAATCAAGCTAAGTAAATAATTAAAATTATTATGGAGCTTTTTCCTTAAGGGGTCCAGCATAGGCTTATTTCCCCTATATATGTATATCTTAATTTTTATAATAATTTTGCAGAAATATTATGTTTGGCTCGAATATAAACTTGCGCTTGAAGAATTTGTGTTTGGTGAAATGTGAAGTGACAAAAATTTAACTAGAAAAAAATGAAGAAAATATCAATGTGAAACAATGTAATAGAACGATCAAACGACAGTTTTAAGACCTGGCAGAGTTTGTTAAAATTGACACTGTTGTCATAGTTTCATTTTAAGTTGACTATGACAAAATTGTCAATATTGATAAATTTTGTATTTGCCACAAACGAAGAAAGAAGACGTGCATCATATTTTCAGTTTATAAATATTGTATATTTTTTTATATGTTTATTAATAATAAAATTGGTTTTATAGTAATAAAAATGTGCTTTTATTGTCATACATCTACATAATAAAAAAGGTTAGGACGACAAGTCACACTTTTTGTCCGGTAGGATAACTACGCCACCTAGAAAATAAATCTGAACTACAAACATCTAACATTTCAATCATATTTTGTTCTTGAAACGATATGTTTAATTAATAACACTAATAATATTAATGACATTGTAATATAAATAATAATACGATTAATTTTGTCGCAAAATTGCCAAAAATATTTTTACAGTAGTTTTAAAACAAGATTTTATTGTGTTTGTGTGTCTTTTCGTGGTTCCCACATATACCATTCCACATGAGCATGGTATTCGGTATACTTCGCCAGTTGCTAATGGGTCTCGTTTGTCCTTCACCAATCTTAAACAGTCCTTGATTTTCTTTGTAGGCTTGAAAATGGTCTTTACATTGGCTTTTTTAAGTATTCGCTCCTTTTTGTCTGTTACCCCGATATATAGGGTAAGAAAGCTTTGTCTATACATGCTGTTTCTTCTTTCTTTCTTCTAGAAACGTTATTATTCGCTTTATGTATTTGTCTTCTGGTATTGCCATTGCTCTGATTATCGAACACTGAGCCTCATGAGTCCTACTTTAAAAGTTCTGCTAAAAATAATACATAAGAGAATATACGAAAGGAGGATATTAGCGAGACGCAGTTCGGGTTCCGAAATGGAATGGGTACTCGAAAAGGACTATTTGCCATCAACATATTAATTCTGCGATGTCGGGATGTAAATGTTGATCTACACTTGTGCTTCGTTGACTACGAAAAAGCTTTCGATAAAGTAAGACATGAAAAACTAATATCAATACTTATGAACAAGCGCATTGACAGTAAAATCATAAATATAGTGCAAACATTATATTGGAACCAAAGTGCCATAGTTCAAATTGATGGGCAACACTCAGAAGAAATGAGGATCTGTAGAGGAGTTAGACAGGGATGTGTGTTATCACCACTTTTGTTTAACTTATATTCTGAAGAAATTTTCCAAAACACGCTCAATAATATCGAAGCGGGAGTCACCGTTAACGGAAAATTAATTAATAATTTAAGATATGCAGACGACACTGTGATCATAGCAACAAGTATAGAGGATCTACAACATCTTATCGAAAGCTTGAGTGTAAATAGTGCTGAGATGGGAATTACTATAAACGCTAAAAAAACGAAGTACATGCTGATTACAAAAAGGCCACAAAATATACATCACCTATTGACAATAAATGGTAACGATAGAACAAATAGAAAAATATCAGTATTTGGGAACTTTGATCAATGAAACCAATGATCATACTGTAGAAATAAACAGACGAGTAGAGATTGCCAGATCAGCATTTATATGAAGCCACTCCTAACGTACAAAAATCTAAATTTGGAGATCAGACTACGTACCATTCGCTGTTATATATTTTCAATATTATTATATGGAGCTGAGACTTGGACATTAAAAAAATGTAATTTAAAAAGAATCGAGGCCTTCGAACTCTGGTTATACCGCAGATTATTGAAAATATCATGGACTGATAGAATTACAAATAAAGAAGTACTGGAGAGGGTTGGTAAAGAAACAGAACTAATCACCACTATACAAACCAGAAAACTGGAATACCTAGGCCACGTGATGAGGGGACCAAAATATGAAATTTTAAGACTGATAATACAGGGAAAGATTCAAGGAAGAAGATCTGTTGGCCGAAGGCAGAACTCATGGTTAAAGAATCTACGTGATTGGTACCAATGCAGATCGATTGATTTGTTTAGAGCAGCAAGTTCTAAAATAAAAATAGCCATTATGATTGCCAACCTCCGTATTGAGACGGCACTCTAAGAAGAAGATAGCCATTAGAGGTGAGCACTTTTTTAATATGAAGAAGTTCACTTTGCAAAAGCTGTGGTTCATAAATTCTCTTCGTTCTCTCCGCCAGAGTTTTGATAATACCTTGTTTTTGGCTTGGATGATGATTTTAGTTCCTGTTTAGGTATCTGTTCGTGTGTGTAGGTTTTCGATAAACTTTATGTTCTTAGTAACCTTCCTTGTTATCTTACTGCTAGTACCTTCCCTACTAATACATCTAGCAACGCTAGTTGTTAATCTTTCTCTGTTTCCTCGTAAATAAAATATTTTAATGTAGTGTGTTTATATAAAACCGGAAATCGTTAAGTTTTTGAGTTAAGTTGAAAGATCAAAAACTAGCGTTTCTAGATGCATCAGTAAATCGAAAGGAAGGAAAAACTCTGGCGGAGAGGACGAAGAGAATTGGTGAACCACAGCATCTGCAAAGTGAACTTCTTCATATTGAAAAAGGGCTCTTCTCTTATGGTTATACCAGAAAAGAAATACATAAAGCGATAACAACGTTTCTTGAAGAGAGGACGAAGAAACAGCATGTATAGGCAAAGCGTTTTTGTCCTATATGTCGGAGGTAACAGACAGAATTGGGCGAATATTTAAAAAAGTCAATGTAAAATTAAGGACTGTTTAAGATCGGTGAAGGACAAACGCGACCCATTCGCAACGGCCGAAGTATACCGAATACCATGCACATGTAGAATGGTATATGTAGGAACCACGAAAAGACACACAAACACAAGGATAAACGAACATAAAAGCCATTGTCGTTTAGGACATATCGACAAATCTGCCGTTGCCGAACACGCTTTGAGAAGCGGAGAACATCGAATACTCTTTGAAGAAACTCAGATGCTGCATAAAACATTACAGTACTACCCACGGTTATATCGGAAAGCGGTTGAAATATATAAGCATACAAATAATTTTAATCGGATAGATGAAGGACTAAAAATTAACAAAACATGAATATCAATATTAAAATCCACAACCACCCTTTCTGCAAAACATGAAAAAAGAAAAGCTAAGAACGACTTCCATATTCATTTATTCGTTGTGTTTAAATTTTTTTGTTAGTTTTCACGGCTAATAGTCTGGATCATCTGTAGATGAGAGGTTCTTTAAATATTTGTTGATTCCATTGTGTTTATGTTGAATCAGTTTTCTTTTGACTAGTCTGCCAGTTCTATTAAGATTTTCTTTATCTACTAGATGCTTAGTGAGGTGCCAACTCTTATGCAGTTTTCTTTTTTCCAATATGAGTGTATTTACGTGAGCAGGATAGGACTCGGAGTTGTATTTGTAAGTAATTTCTGGGGTAGACGTTTAAGCAGCCTGTTGAATAACTGTAGCTATTAAGTGGGCAACTGCATTTTCTATGTCGGTATAACTTTTAAGAGGCGAGTTTAGGTTAATGAATGTTTTTTTTCTTCTATGATCTAGTTTGTTTTTTTATTAGAAAGTGTTAAATGTTTAGGACAATTACGAATTTGGCTATGTAAATCTATAAAGAAAGAGGAATGATCTGATAAGAGGTCAAATGAAGGACCAATTTGAAGGTAGCTATGTGATATTTCTTTTACTATAGCGAAATCAATAAGATCACGAATTTTTTGTCTACAAGTGGGCAATAAGTCGACCCTAAAGTAGAGAAAGGAATTAAATGATTCTCATTAATACTTTTTAATAGTTCTCGTCCACGTGAGGTTATGATTCTGAAGTTTCATTTATGATGTGTGGCATTATATTCTTCAGCAGCAAAGAAATGGTGACCGAGCATCTTAAAGTATTCAGTAAAATGATCGGCTTTAGGTATTTTATTCGGTGGGCAACAAATAGCAGATAAAATAATCGCACTTTGTGAATCTTCGACCCACACTGTTGTGGCTTGGATGTTAACTTTACTAATTTTAGTTACTCCATGATGCTTAATGTTATACTAGTTGAGAAATAAAACACAATGAAAAAAGAGAATAGACAGCAAAACGACAAAAAATTCGACACCCATGGGGGTAGAAGAAGTTTAGAGAAGAATAATAAGAAGAATTTATTATCAGAAGAAATAAACATCAATAAACATTTCAATTATATTTATAAATATAAGCATAATAAGAACTCTTCTATGTAAAAACAAAAAGCACCTTCCAAAGAGCATTTTACTTCATTAAACAAAAATAAAAGTTTTTATAAGCTACTCGATTTACATTTAATGGCTCGAGCAATGCGAGAAATTATTTCAAGGTTAATCGGAACATTTAAAAACATTCTTGAAAGGCACAGAAAAACTTTTAGCTATAAAAACAAATAAAAGTAGTATAAAAGCAACAATTGAGTTACTTAGGTACGATATTTTAAGGAATTACAACCTTCTAATTTTTTTAAAATGTATTCTACCTCAATACAGGGATGCCATATGTCATATACATTTAATGTATAATAAAAATAAACGATTTGAAAGCTTTTTTTTATCCCAGGGTGTATAACAGGTAAAGTGCCATGAGAGGCCACACGGACTCACACATAAAATGTACATTCGGGCCGCGTGAGGCCGACGTGGACTCACGCGCTAATAACATTAAAAATATAACATTACATAAATATAGTTTATACAATAACACAAAACATAATAACATTATATCAAAATTGTAACTAAAGTACTAATTTAATTTTTTCTCGCGGGATGTATGACAAAAAAAAACAGCTAAGGCAATTGAATTTTTTACAGCTATCAAATGTCAATGAGGTGTTGGTTGCTTTCCTCGATGCTACTTGCATTCCTTCTTCTTCTACCATTTTTACGTAACACGTTGTACATTCCCTTTTATCTGCATGACCAATCTTGCCCAAGTACTTTTGCTTTGTACAGCATCATCAGGGCCATTTCGTCAAATTTGGGCTATACAGCAAGCGTAGAATGTAATAAACACTAAATTGGACATAAATTGTACATAACACTATATTAAAACAAGGACAAACAGTTTACAATTATTCTACGCTCTACATTCTTGTCGGCAACAGGAGAGAGAATTATTCTCTCTCCTGCTCTACATTCTTGTAGTTTCAAAGTTCAAAAAAATCATTCTCTCTCCTGTTGCCGACAAGAATATATGTATAGTTCAGCTCAACAGGCCTTAAAGGCATAAAGGCTTCAACGGTTTTCTTCCATTTCTTTCTATCTTCTGCTAAGTATTTCCAATCTTGTACCCGCAGCGACTTCAGACCTTCTTTTGCCGACTCCAGCCATTTTCTTCGGGGGCGGCCAAGCCATCTTAATCTTTGAATTTTAGCGAGTCTTGTTATTTTTGGTTGCCCATATATTTGCAATATTTTTTCATTCGTTCTTCCTCGTCAGATGTTCTCCTCTTTTACACCTCCGTATATCCTTCTAAGAATTTTTCGTTCCCATCTATCTAATTTTACTTCCATATCTTTATTTAGTGTCCAGGTCTCGCTAGCATAGAGTACTGTAGGTCGGATAGCTGTTGTATATATTCGTTTTTTTGCTGTTGTGGATATTATCCTCGACCTCAGTATCTTAGTCAGGCTCCCAGCAATCTTACTACCTTTGGTCATTCTTTTTATGATTTCTTGGTTCTCTTCATTCCTATTTGTTAGTGTCACTCCCAAGTAATCGAATTGGCTAACAACTTCAAAGTTATATCCTTTACTTGGGCTTTGTATCTTAAAGGACTGTCCAGATGATTTTCGTTTCCCTTCATCACCATATATTTTATTTTTTCTTCGTTTATTTCTAAACCGTATTCCCTGTCTATTCTCTCTATTATAGTAAAGATTTCTCTTAATTCTGTAGGTCTCTTTCTTATTACGGTAACATCATCCGCATATGCTACGCATTGATGCCTGCGATGATATATTGTGCCTCTAGTCTATAGATGTTACATTCTCGTAAAATCTTCTCTAAGATCAAATTGAAAAAATCTGTTAATAACAGGTCACCTTGTCGCAGATTTCTATTGGTGATAAAGCTATCCGAAACCCGTCCTTCTAACATGACTTTACTTTTAGTATCATTGAATATACATTTAGTCAGTCTTACTAATTTTGGTGGAAATTCAAAATATTCTAGTGCTTCATATACTTTATTTTTTTTTATACTATCATTTGCCTGTCTTAAATCAATAAACAGCATGTATCATGTTAGGTTGAATTCATATGAGCTAGCTAAAATTTGTTTCATTGTAAAAATTTGGTCTATTACCGATCTGTTTGCTCTGAAACCTGCTTGATATTCACCTAGACAATTTTCAACTTTTGTTTTAATTTTATTTCTAATTGATATGGCCAGAATCTTATACACTGTATCTTGTAGAGCTATTCCCCTGTAATTTTTACATCCTGTAACGTTTCCTTTTTTTATGCACTGGACAGAAGATTGCTTCTTTCCACTGATTGCGTATTTTTTCTTTAATCCACACTTCGCGTATTAACTCAGCGATTTCTTCTTGCACCATTTCGCTATCTTCTTTTAGAAACTCAGCATTGATACCATTTTCACCAGGTGCTTTGTTGTTTTTTAAGTGTTTTATGATCTCTATAATTTCTTCCTTGGTAGGTACTTCTTCATTTACATGTGGGCCCCTTACTTCTTCATGTTGTAGTTGCGTTTGTTCTCTTTCATCTTGGTCGTCCGTACATAATATGTTCTCGAAATATTTGGCCCACCTTCTTAATTTTTCATCTGTTCCACCTAACGATTCCCCTCTTCATCTTTATAATATCTTGATGTGGTTTTGTACTGGGTTCGGTCTCGTTTTATTTCTTGGTAGAAATTCCTGACTTGTTTATGTAAAAAATCTTCTTCAATGTGAACTAGTTTCTGCTCTAAACTTGACCGCTTCTTTCTTCTACAGATTTTCTTTGCTTCCCGTCTTTTTGAGGCATAAGCTTTTTTACTCTCTTCATTATTTCTTATTATGCTATTTATTCTAACTTTATTTTGGTCACTAATGACTTTCTTACAATGTTCATCATACCAATCCGTTTGTTTACATTGTCTGCTTCTTGATAATACTGAGTCGGCTGCTTCTTGAATTTTTTCTTCTAGTTGTACCCATCTGCTTTCTATATCATTTACTGTTGTCTGGCTTTTCAGTTTCTCTATGTGTCTACAGTAGTGCTTTTAATGCAATGGATGGTATCACTAGAATTTGGTCCACATTCAAACCTCACTAAAAACTTCCGGAATTGCTCCTGTCGACAAACAATGAAAGCATTTGAAATCGTAGGCTTCCACGGCCAGAGTCAGAATTATAGTTAATTCGTGTCATTTGTGAGTGACCCAAAAGTGGGTTCATCTCGATGTTTCGCTACAATTGTATGTAGCTTCTTCAGGAGAACAAAGAAAAAAGAAAAAGAAAAAGAAGACAGGAAGATGGGTAGTTAGCAACGGTAACTCAGTTACTCAACGCAACCAGAGGCGAATACTAACTACCAAGATGGGCATTTGGTCACAGTAACTCAACTACTCAACGCAGCCAGAGGTGAAAACCAAATGCCAGGACAGGGATTCACGTCCAACAGCTCAGAACACTAACGCGTCGAGAGGCGGGGAGTGAATCCGACGATTAATCCGCTACCGCTCTATTTATAGTCGCGGTGACCTGTCGTGTTCTCAAATAAAACTCAAATAAATGGACATTATACGGTAGTATTGTATAAACAATCATTTCACTAACAATATTTAGCAACTTATTAAAAATTAGCACAGCAACTGACCATGTGGTCTAAAGTATAAGTAATATTTTATTTTATCTTAAGTGGTGAAAAGAACCAAGAAAATCATAGATTTACTTCTAACTATTTGATAATTATTTAGCTTTGATTTTACCTTTAGGTAGCATTATTTAAGTGATGTTTAATAAAAAATTATTTTAAAAAATAGTTTAAATGAAGTTACCGATCAAAGTCTTACAGTTGCTGCCGGGAAAATGGCGTTAATTGAAACAGACCGAACTAAACCGTGAAAAGACAGTCAACTATTTAATATGAACTGAAACGTATTAAATTCGTATATGAATTGTGTTTGTAGTTCTCTGATCAAGTTATTTTTATAAGTTCGCACTTGTATAGTATTCTCCACACTCCATTGTTATTCGCAGCTCCATAGATTTGCCGTAGTACTTTTCTTTCGTATCGAATAAGAAATATTAGATAAATTGTCGATTTTTTAAGTCTGAACTCACACTAGTTGGCTAATCAACTAGGTAGTTCTTCAGCATTGGGTAGAAATCTTTTTAGTCTAATTAAAGTTTTCTGAATTATTTTTCCATCTGCTTATTTATTAATTGTGTTGAAATCCAAATTCTGAACTTGAATTTTACAAGAAAATGCTTTGTAATGCAAATTTTTGGACACAAATAGTGATAAGACTATTCCACTTTTAGGATTATATAGAATCTATAATGACAAATTAATTCGCAAATTAAAAGTGAAATGTACGTTTTTTTATTTTACTTGTCAACTTTCTCTCTTTATTCCTGTCATCTATATAATTTTGTGTCTTATTACAAGCAATATCAAAACCCTCCAGTTCTCCCCTACTTATTATATATAGATATTTTCCTAATCGCCCCTATTCCCTCGAGATATTAATTTCCCATGGATCCCGATAGCGAAAAGATGCAGATTCTCTAATCTTCTTACAGCTCGATCACTTTTAAATTATCTTTTGTCCTTTTTTCGTTGTTTTCTTTTCCCATATTGCGAACATAATCTTCTTGGTATCGATCAGTCATTAATTACGGTCAACTAATTGAAAATCTGGAGTTAATTAAGCGGCAGTCAAGTCCTGGCAAGATGCCGGCATCATCGTCGTACTTCATAATCCACTTTGAAATCAATCTCACTTCTAAATGCAGTGCTAATAGTTGAGAATGTTGCAGGAGGCTGTAAATTCGAGTATGTCGCCTTGAGGTGTACACTGGGGCTGTAGATTTAATGCGGAGACTTGGCGGAGTTTTTCAAGATAAATATGTACAAGGGTACACGTAGTAGTTTCAATTAAAATATTTTTTTTTAACTTTTATGGTTTTTCTGAATAAAAATTGTTTTATGACTTCTGTTTAGTCAATTGCGTCTACTGTTAAGGAATATTATCGGAAAATTACAATTAACAATATATAAAATCAAATTTAACTCTTTATAGGGTAGAATTATTTTTTAATAATATAAACAAATTCTTTACACGTTATAATCCATCGTCATCTATGTGGTACGTTACCATGGGGTGTATTCCGATGAACGTGTTAATAAAGGTAAGAGAAGAAGTATACGAGAGAAACTATCAAGACATGGTTATACGGCAAGAATAATGGGACAAGATTGGGAGGATAATCTAAGAAGATGTTCAAATTTCCATTTTTGAAGATCCATGTTTAAAAAAAACAAACTTATACAAACATTTCTCTGCAATATAATTCCTTAAAATAAAGTTGTCTCTACTGCAATATTAGACAGTTCTACAACTCTACATCTTGGAGATCCTTTTTGCATCTGAAACCGAATTCATATAATAACCTCCATAATGATGTAATGGAACCATCGAACATCTCCTTCGTTGTGTCTTAATAATTTTAAAATTACAGGTTTTTCTACAAACAAAACATTATAATTGAATAAATATTTCTTATGAACAGTCATTCTGTCTACATTTGCTAATTTGTCAAAGTTCTTACTTGTTTTGTACATGTCGTAAATAACATCACAAATACCAACGACATTTAAATCTTCTGTATTAGTTTGTCATTTTGTAATACCGATTTATAAGCAGAGATTTTAAAATTTCAATATTTTTAACAGCTTTAGAAATAATATTAACAGTAGATACACTTAGTTATAAGACTACTGCAACACTCTAAAATACATAAGAAAACATTCTAATACAAAATTATATATTCTAAATTCTTTACCTTACCTCTTTTGGACCTTTTATTACTAAAAACGTCCCGCCATTAGGTCTTGTTCAAAATTATCTATTAAAGCTTATGATCTATTATTAGCTTTCTACAGACTATTAAGTTGTTTTTGGCACAGCATAATCACAATACACCACAATAATTAGTTTTTAAATCTATTAATCTAAATTTAACATGTATTTATAAATACAATTTATTAATATAATATATTGTGAATCAAATTGTGTAAGAAATCAAAAAATAAACAAAATGTTTACTCTAAGAAGCGGCAATACTGTAAACAATTTTGCCAAACGCTAAACTGTCCTTGAAATTTAAATTAATCTCGTATCAATGACGTACGATTGTCTAATCAATGTAATTCAAGTTATTATTTTGTGCAGTATTAAACAGTTATTTCATAAAATTTATATTATTAATAACAAATGTTTTTGGATATTTAATCATTATTTTAGGGAAATTTGAATTCTGAGGTTGATGTTGTGGAAATTTTAAATACAGGTGACGCTACTTTGAAAAATAGTTTTGGGACCGTGCAAGTTCGGAACAGCGACATCTGGTGTCGTAAATCAGCCAAATTTACTGCGCTTTCATGTTAGATCGAGGTTACCGGATAACTGTCAAGGACGTGGCCCCAAAAAAGAATAAGAAGAATAAGTAAGATTGAGGTTATGTCGGTATGTTATTAAAAGGTAAACGTTGATGTAGCGTAAATACAAATAAATCATTGAGAAAGTAAATCACCAAATAACTTTTCAACCAAGCACGAGTCAAAGGGAAAAGCTTTAGTAGTGGCAAATGTCAAAAAAGAATGGAAGAATTATGTGGAGTGGAAGAATTAAGAAAAATAAATTACCATAAATAATACTAATGCATAAATTAGCAGGTTAAGCCCATGATATCATCATATTGGTTTAAACAATTAATTCTTTCCCTGTAAACTTTTGGACAGTGAATATATCTTAATGCATCTTCAGAAAAACTTGAACTTGCATTTTTGTAAACTTAAAAAAAATAAAATTCAAACATTAAACTTGATTTTTGGTTAAAATGAACTCTAAGTGAGTGTTATGATACTAAAATTCACACTTAAAAGTGAACTTTTATTTATTATTTATTTCAAACTGACTTTAAAATCGGGCGCAAGAATAATGCATAATGTAGGTTATGTTACTTATGCTTTTTTATGATATAAATCCACTTTTCTCTTTGTAGTAGCTTTGTGCTTCGAAGTTGGAAACGAATAAAACTTAAATTGGCAATTTTTTGTTGTATTTTTACAATTTATAACACAGCATTTCCTAAATCCTATTTTCTTCAGTGACAGAAGGTGTAAATAAACAAAACGAATATGAAATATGACAATTGACAATATGAATTTATGAAATCTATAATCTATGAAATGTGCAGTAAAAGATGCAAGATTTCTCTACTACTCACGCACGATCGTTTCTCGTATCCCCTCCAAGTACTTGCACGTCGCCAATAGTATCTCTTTCCCCGATATATACGTATAACCCCTTCAGGATTAAAAAAGTAAGTACTTTAAAATCCGTAGTATTATTTCGTGTTTTGTTGCCAAATAAATTGTCACATATAAGTCGATTTCTCCATCTTATGGTCGTCGCACTTATTTTTTATTAATCCTAAAATGTGTCTGACTCCTCGATAACCATTAAAAGCTCTAACAAAGTAATACAACGTTACACGATGCATTTAAAATCGTGGAAAAGGCCGGTTAATTAAAGCAAACGCTCCGGAACATTTTACCGGCAGATACCACCATCGAACTTATGAAAGTCTAACAACCCTTAAACGAATGATAGAAAAGACGGGCGCGCATCCATTGCAAATGTCATCTTGACTGAATGGATCTGACCGACCTCTATTTATTTTCTTCTTCTCTCCACTCGGCCGGCCTTCTTATCAACGTCGGGGTTTGTGCCTAACGGGCTACCTACTCATACATTTTTAAAGAGTTTCAGCGTTAGTAGTTCGGTGATTGCTGGGAGAAATTGGAAGAGGGAAAGGCGGTGGTTTTGTATAAATTTTCCTTTTCTTTTTCTTTTAGTAATTCAAATTATGATAAGTATGTAACACTACTAAAAATTGTAAAAATGTTTATGTACTGATTTTTAGGCCAGACTTGTATAATAATCAAAATACAGTATTGTGCGAATTAATGGAATCACTGTGAATTTTTTTTTTTATTTTTTCAATATTCACAGTTGGCAACACTACCTACACAGTTGACAACTGACCAAGCATTGAAAACATAACCTTACTGTGTGTTGGTGTGTTTGAGTGTGTTTTAGGCCATTCCTTAGCAAGCTTGTGTTGTTTTGGGGGTTTTTGTACTATTTTGTGTTGTTTTTGGTTTTATTCCAACATGGATATTACGCCTAGGAAGCGTGAAAAGATTGTCACGTTGAGTGAACATACTCGTATGTCACACAGAGAGATTGCTAGAACGTGTGGAGTGAGTCAAGGGGTAGTAAGCAAAATTTTGAAGCGTAAACGAGAAACGGGATCAGTGGATGTGAAAAGGTTAGGAAAATGTGAAAGAAAGAGAAAAACAACAGCAGCAGATGATAGATTTTTATTTCGAAAGAGCAAATTAGACCCAAGAATATCAAGCCAAGACCTACAACAAGATCTAGCAGCATCAGCTATAGTGATTCATGACTCAACTGTTCGTAGAAGACTTTTGGAGAATGGTAGAAGGGCAATTCGTCCACAGAAAAAACAGCTTTTAACTGACCGAATGAAGAAACGACGGCTACTGTGGGCCAAAAAATACTCTAATTGGACTGTAGGCGACTGGAAAAAAGTCGCCTATTTACAGATGAAACCCACTTTATAGTTCAGGGACAGCGGTCGAAATTATTAAGGAAGTCTGACAGTGAAAAGCTTACACCATCTCATATTGATCAAACCGTAAAACATCCAGTCAAGAAAATGTTTTGGGGATGTTTTTCATACATGGGGGTTGGATATTTGGTGCCAATTGAAGGCATGATAAACAGCCAAAAATACAAATCCATGTTGGAAAAGTATTTGGACAAACAACTCCAAAAATGTCAACCCCAAGGAGGAGCGATTCTTCAACAGGACTCTGCTCCCTGTCCCAAATCACAGGAAATGATGGCATTTTTCAAAAATAAGAAGATTAATGTTTTAGATTGGCCCGGTAATTCGCCCGACCTCAACCCCATTGAAAATTTATGGGCCATTTGCAAAGCTAGACTGCGAAAAATCGACTGTACCACTAAAACAAAAATGATAGAAGCGGCCATTCAGGTTTGGTATAGAGATTAAAGGATATCTGACAACTGCCAGAAACTCATAGAATCTATGCCAAAACGGGTAAAAGCAGTAATTGCTGCCGAAGGGGGACATATTTCCTACTGAATGATGTAAGTTTACCTTTATAGTTTTGTCAAAATATAATTTTTTACTAAATAAACTGTTTTTTCATTAAAACAGCCTATGATTCCATTAATTCGCACAATACTGTAGTAGTAAATCTAATGGGTGGTCATTCGACAAACAGGTCATAAATGGGAAATTCTAAGCTATCAGCTTAAAATAACGGTGTCATTGTTTAAACATTGAATATCTAGAAAAAAAACACCGAAATTATTAACAAAGTTTTAGACAAATCGATTTCATTTTTTACGAACATATTCTGTGGTTAAATTACAATACGTATGTAAATTAAGAAAACAACATTAGGTCTATATCTTGGTGTCATACTTAACACAAAAATTGCTTTGCACTAAACATATTAATTATACAATTGGTCGCTGCGAAAAAGGTATTAATTTTCTTAAAATTGGGTGTAAGAGATCGTGGGGTGCAGATCAAAACATTGCATTGAATTTTTATTAAGCCTATATAAGATCTATAATAGATTACTGCTGTTTAGTATATAGGTCAGCTAGCATAACTAATTTAAGTAAACTTGATAGAATCCAATTTAAACCTCTAAGAATTATGTTAGGATTGATGAAAAGCACTCCAAATGAAACCACCCTAGTTCTAGCATCTGAAAACCTACTCTCATTGCGCAGAGAATATCTGGCAAGCAAATATTTCCTAAACCAACATTATCGTGGCACTTATAATCTTCTTCGTTGGATGTCGTCTTCTTAGCGAAGGTTGGCGATGACCTCTGCAAAGTCGTCCCTATTTTGGGATTTCCTTATTAAACTTTGAACGTCTTCTTCTTCTTCTTACGGTGCCTATCCGTTTCGGATGTTGGTGATCAACATGGGTATCCTAACTTTGCTTGCTGCTATTCTGAATAGTCCGATTGTCGATGTATTAAACCACTTTCTCAGGTTTTGAAGCCAAGATATTCTTCTTCTCCCTGGTCCTCTCTTTCCAAATACCTTGCCCTAAAGAATGAGTTGCAACAAGCCATATCTCTGTTTATTCCTCATAACATGGCCAAGATATTCTAGTTGGCGCTCTTTGATGGTGTTAATAATCTCGCATTCCTTGGCTATTCTACGTAGGACCTCAACATTAGTTATATGATCTACCCATGAAATTCTTAAAATACGTTTGTAACACCACATCTCGAATGCCTCGAGTTTTCTTAAAGAAGCTTCGGAAATTGTCCAGGCCTCTACTCCGTATAATAACGTAGAAAATACATAGCATCTAATGAGAGAGATTTTGGTAGCAAGTGGTAAATCGTGACTTCTGAAAAGAGACTTCATCATTATGAACGCTGATCTCGCTTTTTCTATGCGTTGATTTATTGGAGTGATCCTATTGGCTGTTAATGTTGGTACCAAGGTATGTGTAGCTGTCCACTCTGTCAATTAGATGTTGGTTAACCAAAAGCTGTGTATTTAATATTTCGCGCTTACTGACTACCTTGTACTTTGTTTTCTTATTAAGATCAAGTCCGTGTCCTCTACTTATATCTGATATACGCGACATTATTCTTTGCAAACCGTCCAGACTATTTGCAAAAACTACTGCGTCGTGGGCATGTCTAATGTTGTTTAGACGCATTCCGTTGACTAATACGCCTTCTTGTTGTTCTCCCAGCGCTTGCTCGAAGATATATTCAGAGTATATATTAAATAACACCGGGTATAGAATGCATCCTTGCCTCACTCCTCTATCTATGGAGACTGTCTCTTTAAACTGGTCATCCACCACCAACCAGACTTTGGTTGTAATATAAATTACAGACGATTCTCAAGTCCCTATCATTTAACCCCACTTCTTTCAAGATGTTTATAAGTTTATCATGCTTTACTTTATCAAATACCTTTTTGTAGTCGATAAAACAAGTATACACATCACAGTTAACATCCCTGCATCTTTGTATAAGCACTTGGCCAGCGAATAGAGCCTCTCGGGTGCCTAAGGAATCGCGGAATCCAAACTGCGTCCATGACATGATACTTGTTCTTCGAATTTTTTATATATTCTGCCGTGTATCACTTTCAAGAACGTTTTAAGTAAGTGGCTCATTAAGCCAATTGTTCTGTAGTCTTCGCATGTCTTGGCATTTACTTTTTTTAGTATGGTCACGAAGGTCGACTTTAACCACTTTGGGGTATTTTTCCAGTTACGCATATGTTGTTGAATAAAGTTGTTATCCATTTTATTCCCTGTTCATTCATAAGTTTTAGGAATTCTGCACAAAACTCGTCAGACCCTACCGCTTTACCGTTTGACGTGATTAATAGCTGACGTGACTTCTTCAATGATAATCGGGGGTCCTGTTTGGCATTCAGTGTCTTCAATGGTATTCTGCCTTTCATCTGCAAAAGTTACTTACACATAATTCTTCCAAGTGTCTAGTTTTTCTTACACAGATAACAGTGGTTTGCCTTGGTTATCTGTCAAACACCCAACTCTTCTAGGTTTGTATAAGCCTGCGGCTTCTTTAACTTTTTTGTGCATATTAAATTAATCATGTTTATGTTGCAATTGCTGTATTTCCTCACACTGTTTTTTTAGATGTGTATCCTTAGCTATTCTAATAGCATTTTTTGATCTTTTTATCGATTCTTTGGTATAATGACATGTTTTGATCTTTGAACGTCGCCTCTCTTTCACGTCATCCACGATTTCTTCTTTATTTTTGGTGGTTTGAGAAATTTCTGTCGTATGTCTTTTGATATTGTATGTAACTTTTCTAGATCCTGGTCCATTACATCCGATTGAATAACGGAATTCAAATTATTCTGTATATACCGCTTTACACTATGTTCTGTGTGTTGATCTTTTAATAGCTTGATGTCGGATTTTGGATTGACACTACGTTTAAACTTCTTTAGCCTGAGCCTAATTTTGCCAATCAGTGGGTTATGATCTGATTTGTTATTAGCTCCTGGGTATGTCTTGACTGATGTTATGCTGTTCCGGAATGTTTTATTAATCAGATTGTAATCTATTTGATTTCTCACTATGCGGTCTGGAGTATCTTGAGGTGATTTCCATGTATATAATCTTCTTTGTGAGAGTTTGAAGTAAGTGTTAGTAATCACAAATTCTTCTTCTGCTACAAATTCACTCAGTCGGTCTCCTCGCTCATTTCTTTCTCCAAGTCCAAATTGTCCTATAAATTCTCCTGATTGTCCCCTACCAATTTTGGCATTTAGATCGCCCATAATCAAAGTTAAATCCTTTTTGGGGAGACGTTTTAAGGTGTTCGATAGTTTGTTATAAAATGCTTCACTTATGTCGTCCGGTTTGTCAGCTGTAGAGGCATATACCTGGATAATGTTAGATGTAATTGGGTAGGTTTTAAGTTAAAGGAGGAGTATTCTTTCCGATAAAGTCTAATCCTGTCCAATCAAAGTTTTAAACGAATCGAGTTCATTTTTTACGAACATATTCTGTGGTTAAATATCAATACATGTAAATTAAGAAAACAACATTAGGTCTATACCTGGTCATACTTGACAAAAAATTGCTTTTTACTCAACATAGTAATTATACAATTGGTCGCTGCGAAAAAGGTATTAATTTTCTTAAAATTGTGTGTAAGAGATCGTGGTTTGCAGATCAAAACGTTGCATTGAATTTTTCTCAAGCCTATATGAGGTCTATAATAGATATGTAACAATAAAACACTGAAAACTTTGTTTTCAAACTTCCACAAAATTTATTTTAAATATTATCACTACAGCTGTTTCGGCTGATTGCCTTTCTCAAGTGATCTATTTTGGCTTGGGTTTACAAATTTATAGTCTCTAATGAAATAGGTTGAGGAGGGAGAACTGTTTGTCTCAAGTTGGTCATTCAGAATTATATCTGTGTTTTTTAATTTGTTGATTTCCATAGATTCTAACAAAGATAGCTTAAGGCCTTTATTTTGAATGTGAAGAATTTTAAATTTGTCATTAAAAGAATGATTATGATCTAGAAGGTGAAGTGCGTATGTCGAATCTGTTTTTCTATTCTTGAAAGCCCTTTTATGTTCTGCTATTCGTTTATCAAAGTTTCTACCAGTTTGACCGATGTAAGTTTTTGGCAGTCGCCACATTGGAGTTTGTATACACCACTATTTAAGTGTTTTTTATTTTGGCTCTTGTTATTTTTAATATATTTGCCTAGGTTGTTATTTGTTCGGAAAGCTGGTGTTATTCCTTTCTTTTTTATGTGTTTGGCAATTTTTGTTGTTATTTTGCCTGTATATGTAATCGAGCAGAAGGTACTGGGTTTTTTCTCTGGTGGTGGAAATACTAATTTCAGGGCTTTCTTGTGTAGTTTTTGATTTAACATTTTATTAATTGTTTGTTCGTTGTATCCGTTGTTTACTGCTATTTGTTTAATTATAGTAAACAACGGATACAACGAACAAACAATTAATAAAATGTTAAATCAAAAACTACACAAGAAAGCCCTGAAATTAGTATTTCCACCACCAGAGAAAAAACCCAGTACCTTCTGCTCGATTACATATACAGGCAAAATAACAACAAAAATTGCCAAACACATAAAAAAGAAAGGAATAACACCAGCTTTCCGAACAAATAACAACCTAGGCAAATATATTAAAAATAACAAGAGCCAAAATAAAAAACACTTAAATAGTGGTGTATACAAACTCCAATGTGGCGACTGCCCAAAAACTTACATCGGTCAAACTGGTAGAAACTTTGATAAACGAATAGCAGAACATAAAAGGGCTTTCAAGAATAGAAAAACAGATTCGACATACGCACTTCACCTTCTAGATCATAATCATTCTTTTAATGACAAATTTAAAATTCTTCACATTCAAAATAAAGGCCTTAAGCTATCTTTGTTAGAATCTATGGAAATCAACAAATTAAAAAACACAGATATAATTCTGAATGACCAACTTGAGACAAACAGTTCTCCCTCCTCAACCTATTTCATTAGAGACTATAAATTTGTAAACCCAAGCCAAAATAGATCACTTGAGAAAGGCAATCAGCCGAAACAGCTGTAGTGATAATATTTAAAATAAATTTTGTGGAAGTTTGAAAACAAAGTTTTCAGTGTTTTATTGTTACATAAAATGAATTTCCATCAAGTAACGGTCGAATCCATCAATTATCTATAATAGATTATTGCTGTTTGGTATATTGGTCAGCTAGCATAACCAATTTACGTAAACTTGATAGAATCCAATTTAAAGCTCTAAGAGTTGTGTTAGGATTAATAAAAAGTACTCCAAATGAAGCCACTCTAGTTCTAGCATCTAAAAATCCACTCTCATTGCGCAGAGATTATCTGGCAAACAAATACTTCCTAAACCAACATTATCGTTTCACTTATAATGCAAATATAATTTACTTTACTTAATCAGTAGACCCATTTGTACCTTCAGTGTTGAACCGTTCATAATACAATTCATTAAATTACAATATTTTACAATCTTCTGAGGTGTCCTAGCTCTTATCAAACTTTCTCCATTCCTTCCTATTGTATGCCATCTGTGTTGCTTCCTTCCAAGTCTTACCCTTACTCTGCAGTATCTGCGAGATGTCACTGTTTCATTCTTTAATGGGTCTTCCTCTTTTGTTGTTCCCTATTGGTTTGGCGTTCCACACTCTTTTTACGTGTCTGTTATTGTCCATCCGGGTTAGATGTCCACCATGCCAATTTTCTCTCCTTGATCAAGTCGAGTATCGGTTTGATTTTGAGTCATTCTTTGATTCTATCAGTTCTTTTTACTCCGATCGTTCTTCTGAGGTATTTCACCTCTGCTGCCTGAATTCTACTTTGATGCCTTTTGTTTAGTATTCAATTTTTTGCTCTATATGTCACTGTAGGTCTATATATTGTTTTGTATATTGTCATCTTGGTCTTTGCTGCTATTTCTTTGTTATTAAAGAATCCTCTATTTAGTGCTTGGAATAGTTTTCCTGTGTTTTCCATTCTGTTGTTAAGATCGTCCTCGATGTCTTCTTTGATGTTGATTACTGTTCTTAAGTATTTGTATGAATTTGTCTGTATTATTTTTTGTAGGTCTATCATTATTTCTATTTGATCTTCTGTCCCTCGTTTCCTTGATATTTTCATTATCTGAGTCTTCTCTTTGTTTACGTTTAAGTTGTATTTGCTTCCTTCTAGGTTCCATTTCTCCAAGTTGTATTTTAGTTTTTCTGCTGTTTCCGAAATTAATACTATGTCGTCATGTAAGCATGTCAAGTCCAGGGCTTTTCCCACTCTTCATTGTTTTTAATGCGTGTATAGAACAATTGTATTCGGATACAAACTCGAAAAGCTAAGATAAGTCTATTTACCACTGAACTATATTTAACAGCAAATAACGCTAATGTACCTAGCGTATAGATATCTTAAGAAAAAGGATTTATTTAATTAATTTTGACAATTACAACATTTTATGTCACTCAAAATATCAAGCAATTTACGAGAAGCTAAGAATAAAACATCTAAACAATTCAGAATGAGTATAATGTGTGTTAAAGGCAATAGGGTTCATTAACAAAACAATGTGCCCACCAAATTTCGACTAAAAGCCATAAACGAATAAAATAAACTTATGTCTACACTGTTATCGCGGTCGTGACCAAATAAAAGTGATCGACGAAAAGTTGGGCGAACAAAAATCTTCTAGTTGATTGCTCGGACCCGTCGTCGTTGGCTTCGACATCGGTGGAGAATTGCATTAAACATGAAAAGCGGATGGGGCGCTTTTAAAACTTACCCAAGCGATAACTTCGTCCCCCCTTTTACCACCTCCGTATCCTCTCCGGCAGTGGCGAGTGACAGGGGCAAAAATGGACAGTCATTCACAGCAGGAATAAAGGGATTATTGCTAGGGTTGCTTTGATTTTTTTGTTTGTAGAATAAGTAAAAATATTTTGTTTAAATTTATAGTATTGTACTATTTAATGCGTGTAGAAATATTATCAAAAAGACTTTTTCCTTTTCTCATTCATGTTTATATAATATTTACACGAATTTCTAATTATTACCTAACATAACCTAACCTAATTATTAGTATCCCCAAACTGGTAAACTTTTTGCATATTTTTATATAAATCGAAGTAAAACGCATAAAAACACTAAAGTAGTACACGTATTTATATACAATCCATTTAAGTGCTCTTAGTCTTCTTCTTCTTCGTCTAGCCATTCACGTCCACATCTGAACATAAGCCTCTTCAAGTCTTCCTTTCCATTGTTTTTTATTGTACGCTACTTGTAGCCAATTTTTCCCGGCAGTCCTTTTCAGATCATCTGTCCGTCTCATAAGAGGTCTGCCTCTGGGTCTTTTGTGTTGGTATGGTCTCCAGGTTAAAATTGATCTGTGCCATTTGTTTAGATCGCTCCTAGCTACATGTCCAGCGTATTCCCATTTCAGCTTTAATGCTTTTTGCACCACATCGGTGACTTTGGTTTTCTGTCTTATCCATGTATTTGTATTCTTGTCCTTAAGTGATATACCTAGCATTGCTCTTTCCATCGCGTGTTGAGTGACTCTAAGTATATTTATATTCTTTTTTGTGATTGTCCATGTTTGTGCCGCATAAGTTAATATCGGAATAATGCATGCATCAAACACTTTAGATCTAAGATGTAATTGAATTTGTTGATTTCTGAGTATATAGTTCAGTTTACCGAATGCTGCCCAAGCTAACTTTCTTCTTCTTTTTATTTCTTCAGTCTGAATTTTCCTATTTAGTATTATATTTTGTCCCAAGTATATATATTCTTCAACTTTTTTCTATAACTTTATCGTTTATTATTGTCACGGTGTCTTCGGAGTGCATGACTTTTGTTTTGTTTAAATTCATGTTTATTCCCTTATATTTCCAATTTAAGTTTTTAAAAACGTCCTCCAAAACTAAGGTGAACAGTTTGGGTGATAAAGTGTCTCCCTGTTTGACTCCCCTGTTTAATGGTACAAAGTTCGTGTGTTCATTTTCATTTAGGTAGTATGTAGCTGTAACTTGGTTCATAGTTTCTTTTATTAAGTTAATATATCTGCTGTCTCTTTTACAATTTTGCATTGCGTTTATTACGGCCGTGTGTTCTATGGTATCGAAAGCTTTTTCGTAGTCTACAAATGCTAGGAAAACTGGAAACTTGTATTCGTTACATTTTTCTATTAATATTTTTGTGGTTAACAGGTGATCGGAAGTTGAATAGCCTTTTCTAAAACCTGCCTGTTCATATGGTTGGTATTCGTCTAATTTCCTTGTTAGTCGAGTAGTTATGACGTTGGTGAGTATTTTAAACAGGTGTGACAATAGGCTGATGGGTCTGTAGTTTTCCAATTTTTGACTATCACCTTTCTTGTGTAATAAGATTACTTTAGAGTTGTTCCAGCTCTTAGGGACTTTGCCCTGATGTAAACAACTGTTCACAAGCTTAGTTACAATTGCAATTAGTTCCTTACCTCCTTCTAATATCATATCTGTGGTAATACTATCTTCTCCTGCAGCTTTATTTCTCTTCATGTTTTCCAATGCTGTAGTTACCTCTGAAATTGTTACTTTTGGCATTATTTTTGACCCAACATTTTTTATTAATTTCCGTGCTGGTCTCATCTCATCATCTTGTTGATGTGATCTGTAAAGTTCTGTGTAAAATTCTTCTATTCGTGTCAGTATGTTTTCTCTACTTGTGATTTCATTTTCGTTTTTTCCTATTAATGATATCATCTCACGTCGTCCTAGTGTCGGTCTGAGACATTTCATACTCTTATTTTTTTCAATAGTTTTTGTTATTAATTTTTCGTTTTCTTTTCTTTTTTGTTGTCTGATTCCTTTTCTAATCTGCCTATTAAGTTCTCTATATTCGTCGGTTCCCCTTTTGTTAGATTTTTTTTAAGATCTTCCTTCTTTCTATTTGTTGTAATATTTCTTTGTCTAATTCATTGTATGTTGTTTTCGGGTTTTTCAGTTGCAGAAGGCTTTTATTCACTGTTTCGGTAATAAGGTTATTCAAATCATCAATATCATTGGAGTTTATCTGCTGCATGCTAACTTGATTTAATGAATGCACTATCTTTTTATTAAATTCACTATTTTTGATTTCTTCAGATGTCCATTTGTATCTTTTTTCATGTATTCTTTTTCTTTCTAGTTTTTTGTTAATTACTAGTTTTGTTCTTATTAGTATATGATCGCTTCCTAGGTCAAACTGATTTAATACTGATACGTCTTCTACTAGGTTTCTATTCTTCGTTAAGATATAATCTATTTCATTCTTTGTCTTTTTATCGGGACTCATCCATGTCCATTTTCTGCATGGTTTTTTATTGAAATAGGAGTTCATTGAGTACATGTTATGTTCATTCATGAAATTGAGAAGCATTTCTCCTCTATCGTTTCTTTTCCCGTAGCCATAGTTACCAATTAAATGGTCATAATCTTCCTCTTTTTTGCCCAATTTAGCATTAAAATCTCCTAATAGTATTTCGTAATTTGCTTTATTTGTTTCTATAGCTGTTCTTATTTCATCATAAAATATTTCTACTTCTTCATCGTCGTGGCTTTTGGTCGGAGCGTACACTTGGATCACTTTCAGAGTGGTTCTTTTACTAATCCTGATGATGAGATATGTTACTCTGTCTGATATGGGCTTGAATTCTTCGATACACTGTGTGAGGCTTTGTTTTACCAAGAATCCCACTCCAGTATATTCGCCACTTTTATGCATAAAATGTGTGCCATTTTTTAGTATTATATACTCATCACTTTTTCTTCTGGTCTCGCATATACCAAGGATATCCCATTGTATATCCTTTAGTTCACTTTCTATTTCTGGGAATCTATTGTCGTCCGTCAGTGTTCGAATATTGTAGGAGCATAGAAAAATTGTCATCTTGTGGCAGCCGGGTCTTATCCAGGGATTCTTAGCACCCCCCCTTCCGTTAGTTGTTTGATCGCTGCCGTGATCAAGACTCTGGGAAGTGCTGGGCACTGGGGGCCTTTTATTTTTTGTCCTGTACATTGACTTGAAGGTTTGGACCGTTATCTCCTCACGCTGGTCCAGTGCGGGTTGAGGAGGGAAGGGAAGGAAGTGCTCTTAGTATTTTACAATAAATAAAAATAATTTTAATAACAGAAAAAAATACTTATTATTCGTAGTTTGAATGGAAATCAATGGTGCTCTTGATAATATTCGGCATTTTAGAAACATTAGAAAATAGACAGTCAAGGAGTAGTTGTGTTCGTAATTCGTGTTTGTGAAGACCGGGCCAGAATAGGATATGTCATTAAACAATATTTTGAAGAAAACAGCTTTTTAAAACTCATTTTCAAATCCTGAAATCCAATTTTTACATTTTTTTCGGAAGTAAGGTCCACAATCATATGGAAATATGTTATTAATTACACAATAAAAGTAACACAAATATTGATTTAACCGTTTTTGAGTTTTTGAAGATATAAGAATAACATGGAAGGAACTAATGTTAAAGAATCTCCTTTGTTGAAAGGAAGAAAGAAACTACCAAATCCTTCAAATTGGAAAAGATCCAAACAGAAGATTTTGAGGTTAGTATTAAACCATAACCTAACATTGAATAAACTAATAGACAAACTTAAATAACATTCGTTTAAAATTACTATTACTTAGGCCTAGGCCTAGTTATTAGAGTGAAAATGGAATAATTTCTAGTAGGCCTAACCTATTCACACTTGACATTATTTTGATTTTTCTTTAACGTATTATAGAATAAAGTACCTAAGTTTTCCTGGCATAAAACAGTTTGTATTTTGGTTTTGAATTCAATGTTTGTTTTAGGTACAGTTCAAAGGGATTACCTGATGCTCCTTCATGTGGCCACAGAGGGAATAAAAATTGCAGTTTATTGAAGATGCAAGATATAAATAGGTTTCATAGTGCATTTTATTCTGAAAAGACAAAAGCCAGCCAAGATGCTTTCATTCTTAAGTATTGCACAGCAGAACAACCAAAAAGAACCAGACCAGGACACGGATCAAGACATACTAACTGTGTAACCTACCAATATTGTATTAAAACAACAGCAGGAAATAGATTAGAGATATGTAGGAACACGTTTATTAATGTATTGGGAATCACAAAACACAGAGTTGAAGGTGTTTTCACAAGATTTAAAAAAGACGGATGTCTCATCCCCGTGGAAACTCGAGGTGGTTATAGGAAGGCTAACATCAGAAAAAAATTGATTCTGTTTTGCAGATGACCAAATGGTAACGCCTCAAGATAAAGAAGATCTATCGTATATGCTCGGAAAACTAGAAGAATACAGAAAAATGGTCTAAAAATAAACCTACAAAAGACTAAATACTTAACAACAGAACAAAAATCAGAGATAAACTTGGAAATGAACGAAAACAGTGGAATTTATAGTACTGAAAAATTCAAATCCGTGATTTTTTACATTTTAATGCATCACTACCGATTTTCAAATAAATCTGAATATAAGTTTACTGAGTTCAACTATTTTCTGATTTACCAAATACCAAAAAGTTCAAAGAATAGTGTAACTAAAGTAGTACAAACGGAAAAAAAATTATCCCGGAGTGGGAACCCACTAGACCCGATGCTGGGAAGGTTAAGCTCATCAACCAATTCCTGTAAGACTTCCGAGGTTACAAGAACCTATCCTGACTTTTCTAGACTGTGATGGTGTTTCCTTTGAACTAGCATTTACCCAGAAATCCAAACGAACACTTTGTTTATGTTCGCAACATTTTACCATAAGAAGTGTCATAATTTCAGTATAATTTTTTGTTATGTGGCATCATGTCCAATACGATTTGGCCATCACACTACCGATTTAATTAATAAATTTTGTAGTATCAAAAATGTATCTAAAATGCATTTTTGTGATACTGATGCTCGATCCCAAATAGTATTTCTTTTCAAATTTATTTCCATTTCCAAAGTTACCATTCTATTTGCATCATTAATTCCCCGTTCAAAATAAAACCTTGTTAAAATTATCAAACGTTATATACATTATTAAAACAATACTTTTTAATTTTATCCATTAAAACATATTGCAAATTAAATTTTAATCAATAACTTTCGACTGGTTGTTAATGAAAATTAGGTAAATTATGTTTAGATCAATATGAGATTCATGTTTGTTTTAATACAATTATTATTAATATATATATACCATGCAGGTTATTGAGAGATGCCAATTTACAAGGACTGTTTCCATATTGTTGGAAAGAAATCCAGTATATTTTATCAAAGTGATTTTATTTCTCTTTAAATATAGTTAAACTATTGGATAATTTGTTACGAAACTTAATTAAACATTTGAATTAGAAAAAACTAAATCAAAGTTTTATTTTTATTTTTTTTTTATTAATCTATAGGACTCTAACCCAAAAATTGACTGTCTTGTACAATCATCATCATCATCTTTGGCTCGACAATCCTCTGTGGATCTTGGCCTGCTCTAATATTCGTCGCCATTCTGTTCGGTTTTTGGCAACATGCTGCCATCTTCTGATTTTTAATATTCGTAAGTCGGTTTCCACTTGATCTAACCATCTAATTCGCGGTCGGCCTTTGCTTATTTTTCCTACAGGTATTCCTGTGGTTAGCTTTTTAGCAATCGTATTTTCTGGCATTCGTATTATGTGTCCAGCCCATCTAAGTCGCTATGTTTTAATGAACGTTATGATATCTGGCTCACCAAAGAGCTGATACAATTCAAAATTATATCTTCTGCGCCACTGCCCTTGGTCGTTTACAGCTCCAAATATTTTGCGGAGTATTTTACGCTCAAATATTCCCAAAATTCTTTAATCTTTCTGCGTTAGAGTCCATGTTTCTTCTCCATATGTGAGGACCGGCCTCAGCAATGTTTTGTATATAATAATTTTAGTTCTTCTTTGAATGTTTCTTGAGTGGAAATGCTTTTGGAGTCCATAGTATGCCATATTTGTAAGATTTATTCGTCTTTTGATTTCTTCGCTTGTTTTATTGGTAGCTGTCAATAGCGACCCAAGGTATGTGAAGTTGTCAACACGTCCAAAGGTATGACTTCCAAAGTCTGTTTCTCGTTCCTCATTTGCTATCGGATCCTTTGTAACCAACATGTACTTGGTTTTGTCTTCGTTGATGACTAGACCGACCTGCTTCGCCGCTGTTTCCAATTCTAGGAGATATTGCTCAACATCTCGCTTGCTACGCCCTACTATGTCATTGTCATCAGCATATGCTAGGACTTGTATCGATCTATTGTAAATAGTACCGCCATCCCTAATTCGTGTATCTCGGACTACCATTTCTAAGGCAATATTAAATAGGAGCCAAGCCAGAGCATCCCCTTGTCTGAGTTCATCCTTTATCTCAAAGGATCAAGAACTCTCTCCCTGTATTCTAACAGTGGCTTCTAAGTTAGACATTGTCATTCTCGTTAGTCGGATAAGTTTCTCTGGTATACCAAACTCATGCATTGATTGGTATAGCACTGTTCTCTTGACACTGTCGTATGCGGCCTTGAAGTCGACGAATAGGTGATGGGTTTCAATATTGAATTCTAATGTTTTCTCGAGAATCTGTCTTATTGAATTAATCTGGTCAATTGTTGATTTTTCTGGTGTGAATCCAGCTTGATATTTACCAACTATGCCCACTGTGTAAACTTGCAGCCTTTCGAAGAGAATATTTTCTAGTATTTTGTAAGCAGTTGTTAACAGGGTTATACCTCTATAGTTGTCACACTAGAGCTGCTCACCTTTTTTATGTAACGGGCATATCACGCCTTGAGACCATTCACAGGGCATGGACTCATTATGCTAAACAAGAAGTAAAAGCTCATGCAGTGTCTGTAGTAGGGCATCGCCACCATTCTTGTAGAGCTCACTGCAAAATTGATCAACTCCTGGTGATTTATTATTTTTAAGCTCTTTAATGGCTTGGGCAACGTTTTCGATGGTAGGTGGTCTTTCGTTTGGGTTGAAAGGATTCCAATCATTTCGATTTGCTAGGGTGATATCTGCTTCTTCGATATGATGGCCATTAAATTTTGCATCTAAAAATTCAACCTATCTATTTAGGATTGAGGCCGTATCATTTAGGATGTTTCCTTTTACATCCTTACAGCTCCTTATTCTTGGCTTAAACTTTTTGCGCATTTTGTTTAGATTTCTGTAGAACTTTCGAGTTTCATTTTAATTTCTTAGCCATTTTGTGCTTTCCAACTGCTTTTGCTCAAATTGTCTTTTTTTTCTTTTTGTACAATATGTACATATAATATAAAAACGCTGATTATTTTTACATTTAAAATTCTCAAACTCGTTCGAAATGCGAAAAATCTTACAATGGAATAGGGTTTCGCAATGATCGATCGCAGTATCTAAATCTTCTTACGATTCCTTCTCTCATCTGAACTTGGTTATCATCTATAGCTATTCCAATAACAGATGCTATGAAAATGTCTATCTAACAAAAATAATTATCAGTCACATCGGTTTCTCCGCCAATCTTGAACTCCTAATTTTTTCTTGTAAGGTTACTATTATTATTATAATTAAGCAAGGGCAGAGGTACAAGTTCCTATTACGCCCAAAAACAAAGAAATTACATTAGTAACCTACTAGTAAATTACAATTTACACAAAAAAATACAAAATTACAATTTTTGGTTTAAAAGCAATACAATATTTTAACTATAATATAAAACGGTCAAGTCTATTTTTGATCGGTAGAGGGAGCAAAGACAATGTTTTTACTAAGTTTATTCCAGCTCTCAAAAACTCTATTTGGTAGAAAGTTCTGTCTTGATAATCTTGTAGAAAAGTTTTCTTTTTAACGTTAAAACTGATGACCTCTGGGGCTTTTATCTTGATTTATGGTAAACATTCCATCGAGATTTCTAATATTTTAAACGTGGTAATTAAGAATTCACGTTGTTGGCAAAGTTCAAAAGAAGTTGTGTTAGCCATACTAAGTTTTTTTGAATAAGAAGGTCTTCTAGGTCCCAAAGGAATTCGCATGGCTTTTTTTTGAAATGTAGGATTTAATCACGTTACACAAAAATCTGAATACTTACATATTTAGTGACAATTACAAAATACCGGCCATCCGCTACATTTATTGTTTACGACAGGAGACGGCAAGCTGCGGCCCTTTGCAACTTTTTGTGTGGCTTGTTATCATTTCAGGAAAAATTAACAAACTTAGAACGTGAGCATGCCGAAATGTGACCAGTGATAAAAATACGCGCTAAGAATAGTGATAAGCCCATTTCTCTGCGTAAGTTTAATCCCTACTCCCAGCGAATATAACGTCTCGCTGAGCAAGTGCACTTTTCTTTTATTTCGCCAGTTTGCTACTGCAACGCAATGCTGCCAGGTCTACTGTTTTTACGGTAGATCTACGTTTTCCATCTCGATCTACCGCTCTACCGTTTTAACACCTTATTCTACTGCATTTTTTAATTTAAAGCATTTGACAAAACATAATATACTTATATTTGATAATTATCTTTTTGAGATTTTTTGTTTCTAATTTTGATATTTTTTTTAAAGAATATGAGACAAACTTTAATTATTCTCGCGCCTATGATGTACCAGCGGTAAGTGGTAATTAAGAATGTATTACGACATGGAAAGTTGAATTTTCTGGGATTTACTCAAATAAACATTGGTAAAATCCCTGAATCTTACGCGTTGCAAGTTTTATTTACTTTAGTTTTATTTTATTTACAAATAAACGTACTGTTATAAAAAGGCATTTAAATAGACAACTGTTGTTAGATAATGTAAAAAAGGACAAATTTGTCATGTTTATGGTATTTCTACCGTATTTATCACGTTTGCCCTACTGCAAAATGGTTCATGTCACCTGGCAACACTGTACTGCATTGGCATATGAGTATTTTGCACATAAGTACATTCATATTGACAACCGTATGTCACCTAACTATTATCTAGGTAATAATAGATACGTTATTTTTATTTTATTGATAAAATATTTCATATTTTATCTGGCTATATATAGGATTTCCTAACTGGCGAAACTAAATTCAAAATGTTTACCACTGTGCCTTTTACAACTTGCAAAGCAAACAACTTGATGAATTATTTGGCTAGGAAATCTAAAATATGCATTCTACCTTCCGTTCATCATGGTCAAAATTCGTAGTGAATTCAGTTTCTGATACTCCAAACAGAGTAAAGAAATAAAACATAATGACGGCATTAGATTTTTGTTTCGATGCAGGGCATGTCATATTTTATCGTAAGAAAATAAATCAAATAACAAATAAAAGAAAATTAATAAGAAAAACCGCTTATTTAATGAAAAATGGACTTTAGATAATGTCTTTATTAATAATTAAAATAAAGCGCTCCGGCCCCTGGTATACGTCACTGAAACGCCATGTGCCTTATTTTAGTTACCCAAATATATACTAATTTAAGCTTTAGGCTTCAGAAAATGGTGTGGAGACTTTGGACGATTATTTATAACAAGATCTAACTTACATTTTCTCTAAAACTTGTAAAAATACTATTGGTATCGCCACTGGCATTTTTCGTTTCATGTAATCTCCCGCTCGTCGGTTCATATTACTCAAGTTTTTATATTTATTTTCGTAATTATAAAGCCCTATTTCAATGAACACAATTTGATATGGCTTTAAAGAACTACCACTACAGTGATGAAAATAAAAATACTTGTATTGTTTTTTACATATTTCTTTATTTCAACACAACACGGTTTTCAAAAAGGATCATCCACCAATGTCAATATTTCCATTAAAACAATTTATCGTCGACAATGTACATATATGTATATATATATATATATATATATATATATATATATATATATATATAACAATTTATTGTTTTGGAGTATCAGGTATGCGGTCTGTTATTAAAAAAAAAAACTCTTTTTTCTTTTATTACTCTATATTTCGCTGATTTTTGTCAGCTTCTTCAGGAGATAACTAAAATATGGTTAAAATTTTATATACTAACAGGTGATAATAAACAATGAATTTACTTACAGATTAAGAGTTAGAATATTTAAAATTGTTAAACATAATATATTCAAAACAGTACTGACAGTTTTAGTCAAAAGCATCTAGTCACTAGTAATTAAATATAACAAAAAAATATAATAAATAGAAAACAAAAACAACCAAGAAACAATAAAAACACAATAAAATTACACATTAAAAATATACAGGATGATTTAAAATATAATTGTAAAAAGAAAAATTATTTGAACATACTAAGAATATTACAGTAGATATTGCTCAACTGTCCCGTATCTGCCTTATAATTAACTGCATATTTTTCTTTATTAATGTGACACATTTCTAAAAACAATCTTTTTTTGTAATTGTTCTCTTGTTGTAGAACCCTGACATTTGAGTAGTCAAATTGATGCCCAGTTTTTAGGTAATGGTCAACTGCCGCACATGTATTCTTCTTTTTTGTGCAGTCACTTTTGTGGTGTGTGACCCGTTGTTTTAGCCATTGAGAAGTTTGGCCAACATAACAGCTCTGACAATCCAAGCAAGGCAGTTTATAGATGACATTAGTTTTATTTACAGTTGGTGTCTTGTCTTTTACTTTAGAAAACAGATGTCGGTTTTCTAATACATTATATTGGACAATTTTGATGTTAGTAAATTGTTTAAATAAACTAGTCACAGAAGGTGTTAACTGTTTTATTAATGGCAATTTTTTATATTGGATTGTTTGTACTGCTCCGATATCAGTGGGACCGTCACTAAGTGGGTAAAGGTAATTTACTCTTCATTAAAAAATTTGTAGACGATCAGACGATGTTCAGTTCCTACTTCACAAATTCAGAATACTTTGAACATTTTCAATAACTTTAACAAACATATTCAATTTACGTTAGAGATTTAAAATGATTGTTCGATATCATTTTTGGACACCAAATTAATAAGAACCGAACAAAACAAAATATTGATAGATTGATATCAAAAGCCAACACACTCTGGAAGATATTTAAACTTTTTCTCAAATCATACCACTCATCAAAAGTTTAATACAGTAATTGCAATGAAGAATAGGGTAAGGCATATTAGTGATGAAAAATTCATAAACAGAAACTTAAATTTGCTTTTAAACATTTTTGAAAATAATGGATACCCAAAATATATCCTTAAAAAATTAATATTTAACTCAGACATTTTTGACGGTCCCACTGATATCGGAGCCGTACAAACAATCCAATATAAAAAATTGCCATTAATAAAACAGTTAACACCTTCTGTGACTAGTTTATTTAAACAATTTACTAAAATTAAAATTGTCCAATATAATGTATTAGAAAACCGACAAATTTTTTCCAAAGTAAAAGACAAGACACCAACTGTAAATAAAACTGATTGTCAGAGCTGTTATGTTGGCCAAACTTCTCAATGGCTAAAACAACGGGTCACACAACACAAAAGTGACTGCACAAAAAAGAAGAATACATGTGCGGCAGTTGACCATTACCTAAAAACTGGGCATCAATTTGACTACTCAAATAACAGGGTTCTACAACAAGAGAACAATTACAAAAAAAGATTGTTTTTAGAAATGTGTCACATTAATAAAGAAAAATATGCAGTTAATTATAAGGCAGATACGGGACAGTTGAGCAATATCTACTGTAATATTCTTAGTATGTTCAAATAATTTTTCTTTTTACAATTATATTTTAAATCATCCTGTATATTTTTAATGTGTAATTTTATTGTGTTTTTATTGTTTCTTGGTTGTTTTTGTTTTCTATTTATTATATTTTTTGTTATATTTAATTACTAGTGACTAGATGCTTTTGACTAAAACTGTCAGTACTGTTTTGAATATATTATGTTTAACAATTTTAAATATTTTAACTCTTAATCTGTAAGTAAATTCATTGTTTATTATCACCTGTTATGTATATAAAATTTTAACCATATTTTAGTTATCTCCTGAAGAAGCTGACAAAAATCAGGCCAAATTTATTTTTCGGCCAACATGTTTTTGAGGATTGCGGGATTATTTTGGTCTTAACTAAAAATGAAAAAAAAAACATTGAAGTAATGGCAGTTGTGACCTCTGCTATTTCCAAAGTTCCTGTTTGTCCTGATCAACGACTTAATTCCTATTTGTTTTTGGAAAATTAACTATACTTAGAATAACAAACGAGTTTTAGATTATTTTTTACACATTTTTTAATTACAGTTTAGAAATATTTCTTTGAAATATTGCGCCAAATGCTTTACTCTGTAATTAACCCTGATCTGAAATATCCCACTTTTGAAACGACAAAGGAACAATCTCAGATATTGCCGTTTAATTTAATACCTCATCCTTATGCATTTATTTCTCGGAAGTAAATGAATTCAAACCCATTCGAATTTTATCTGCGAAGTTAAATGGCCCGCCTCATTGAATTAAACATAAAGCCGAATCAACAGATTGCAGTAAACACATCTGGTAATATATAGCTCCCTCTAACGATAGTGACTGCCCTGACAATCTTTTAAAAATGTATGAGCGCATTAGTTAGCGTGAGAGATGTATTTGGAATGAGGCTGGTCGGAATCGATTGTTCGGAAGTAATCGATTCTGACAGGAAGTAATCGGGAGAAATCGATTGTTTGAAAAGGTGTATTATGTTAAGGAGGTCAGTATATTTGTGGTTTGTTTTAATACGTTAACTAGGAAAAAAATTAAAAACACAGAACAAATAATTGTTTTTGTTATAACAATTTCTTTCTTATTCTGTGTTAGAAACGTACCTAGGCAAAAAAGAATATCAAAAAAGAATATCTTGGGGGACTCACGACAAAATTTAAAAAGAATTTACTAGTAAATTTCAGCATAAAATTAATTAATAACCTACTTTAAACCTTCGCTACCAGGTCCCCAACAGTGGATGCATTAGGTTACTTCTCCCACATACCAGTGTATCCATATGTGGATACAAAATTTTATGTTGGGAATCTGATATTACCTGTTAGTTTATATTTTATTATCTGATATGTTTTTAAAAGGTATGCAGAATGTAAGATAGTACCCACACCTCCACCAAAATTGCTGGAGTTATTTTCAGCGGTTGCACGTAGTATTTCGGGTCGTATCGTTGCACGATACTTCAAGAGTGTAGAAGAAGCATTTCAAAACTCGGTGTTGGAGTACCTTTCTTCCGATGACGATTCATTAGATAAAAATGATAGCTGGAGCAGTGTCTCTGATTATAAAGAACAGCAACCAGTTATTATGGAAGACATTCGTATTGTATTAGACATTTTACACAAATAATTTTGAATTATTTTAATATCTTTGTCGTTTTTTTTCCTTTTAGAACTTCAAAAAATTAAATTTGCTACCCCTTAAATCACTTTACAATTGGGTTTATGCAACAGTAGAAATAAAAGAAATAGAAGATACTAAAAAACATTTTAATACATTTATGTAAGAAAAAATTGTAAAACTTCTCTGTGACTGGAGAAATTAAAGAGCTAAACAAATGAAAGGGCTGAATAGCCTTTAATAGAGAAAAGCATTCAAAAAATTCACACAATTGTATGGAAATACGATACTCTGGATAATATGTACGTATTTTTGGTAATTAATATAAATGGACATAGTACGCTTCCCAAGAGTAAGTGACTAATGAAGTCGAGATTTCTCATTTTCTTCGCCAACAATATTTGGTTACGACGTCATCAGTCGTAACAAGTTCTTCTGTTTACGTATTTATGATTCAGTTCTTCGAATGCATTTGTAGAAGGAAGACCTTTGACATGATTAGCGATATTCATTGCCTATCTCAGAGAAAACGTTAGATGAATGTCTACATATTGTATATAATATTTACTAACCACTTTTTAGGTTACTTGACCCAACGTTAGATTAAAAAAGAAATTAAATTTTAAAGAACAAAAACAAAAGTTCATTGTAAACTTCAAAAGTTTTAATTCATCGGACAACATTTTTGGATCTTCATGATTATAAAAAATATTATTTTCCGTCGTCCGTCCATTTATGATCAATTTAAACACCCTCAAAATCATTGATTAATGACCCCTATTAATGAATGATTTTCTATTAATGAATGATTTCATTATAGGCAACACAACATACAGTGCTTGCATAAATTAATTAAACCACAGTGACCTGTGGTGTAGGCAACCAAACATATACCTATTTATATTCCCAGAAAAAAATTTAAAATGAAGTATCCGCTGTTAGTACTATCTGTCATTGTATGTCATTATTTTATTAATTGTTCAAAATTCTATGTATTTGAAAAATCAAAAGATGGATATTGACGAAGAGTTTAATTCAACTTCACTAGAAGTGGCAGAATCTGCACTGCAGAAACTGAAATATCTTGATTAGCACATTGATTAAAATCAAACATTGATAAGTATATCTAGATATAATAAGTTAAAAAATCAAACATTGATATATCTAAATATAATAAGCTAATTATGTTTATCAAGAAAAAAAGAACAGGTTATGTACCAAAGAAATCAAAAACACTTGAAAAAGAACAAGTCCAGAAATTCACTTCTGATGCTCCTAACGACTTGTTTTTAATGATAAAGGTAAACCACTAAATTAAGTTTATATATTTAATACTCGTATTTCATAACATTTTATTTTGTAGGTTGCATTCATTGTCGAAGTGGCTGGTGCGTTAAGAAAGGACCAACTATTTAAATTAGAAACAAATAACGTTCAAGATTTGGAGTCAAAATTTCTTGTCACAATAAATGTATCAAAAACACACACAAATAGAATATTTACCATAGAAGATAACTAAGCAAATATCATTGTCAATGTAATCAAAAACTATATTTCTTTAAGTCCGGCACACACACCACATAAACGATCTTTCATTTTTTATTAAAATAACAAATGTTTCACGCAACCAGTTGGCATAAACTCGATTTCCAAAATTCCTGCCGTTATTGCTAAATTTTTAAAATTAGAGCACCCGCATCTCTACACTGGGCATTGTTTTAGTCGTTCCTCTGTCTCAATACTGTGTGACAGTAATGCAGACTGTTCAGCTATTAAAAGACTAGGTGGCTGAAAATCAACTGCTGTAGCAGAAGGTTATATTCTAATAAAACAGCAATTTCAATTAAAAATAAATCAATAGAAAACAACATTGTGTTTACAAAAGCAGATAAAGGTAACACTACTATTGCTATAGATAAAATAGAATATAATAACAAAACAATAGAATTCTTAAATAATCAAAATATTGAAACTTTACACAAAGATCCGACAGAAAAATATCAAAAACAAATTAAGCTAGCGTTAGAAAATTCAAAATCAATACTAAATCCAATAGAACAGAAATACCTCAATATTATAAACCCACAGCCTCCTAAATTATACTCTTTCATTAAACTACACAAACCGGATCACCTAATAAGACCTGTAGTTAATTTTTATATAGCTCCGTCATATAAAATTTCAAAAAAACTGTTAGAGATTATTTTAGAACACACCAAATTTTCACCTAAATTTACCATAAAAAATACAATAGAACTCGTTAATAAAATACAACATTTTCAATTACCTAACAACTCCAGATTAATTTCATTTGACGTAAAAAATATTTTTCCTAGTATCCCTCCTACAGAAACTTTTATTCTAGTAAAAAACCTTTTAGACCAAAATAGTACAAATCCAATAATTACATCTGAAATCTTACATCTTCTTGAAGTTTGCATAAACCAGGACTACTTTGAATTTAATAATAAAATATATACAAATAACAGTGCAGGACTTATAATGGGTAATCCTATAAGCCCATTGCTATCAGATATTTTTATGGATTATCTAGAGACAAAGATTTCAAAACATCCCGTATTCAAACAGTTTTTATATTGGTGGACATACGTAGACGACGTACTGGTATGTTTCACAGGAACTAACAGGCAACTCGAACAATTTTATCGTATATTAATTCACTTCATAGTCATATTGAATTTACAATAGAAACAGAACAAAATCAATCCATAAATTTTTTAGATTTAAAAATTAGCAGACTTCAAAACAAACATGACTTCTCCATATTTCATAAACCTACCCATACTGACACGACTATACGCAATTCGTCATCCCATCCAACACAACATAAACTGGCAGCTTATCATAGTGTGTTACATAGATTAACAGAAATTCCGATGTCAAAATACAACTTTGAGACAGAATTAAATATAATTAACCATATAGCAGTAAACAACGGATACAACGAACAAACAATTAATAAAATGTTAAATCAAAAACTACACAAGAAAGCCCTGAAATTAGTACATCCACCACCAGAGAAAAAACCTAGTATCTTCTGCTCGATTACATATACAGGCAAAATAACAACAAAAATTGCCAAACACATAAAAAAGAAAGGAATAACACCAGCTTTCCGAACAGATAAAAACCTAGGCAAATATATTAAAAATAACAAGAGACAAAATAAACAAACACTTAAATCGTGGTGTGTACAAACTTCAATGTGGCGACTGCCCAAAAACTTACATCGGTCAAACTGGTAGAAACTTTGATAAACGAATAGAAGAACATAAAAGGGCTTTTAAGAATAGAAAAACAGATTCGACATACGCACTTCACCTTCTAGATCATAATCATTCTTTTAATGACAAATTTAAAATTCTTCAAATTCAAAATAAAGGGCTTAAGCTATCTTTGTTAGAATCTATGGAAATCAACAAATTAAAAAACACAGATATAATTCTGTGTTGTCTTTTTCATTAGAGACTATAAATTTATAGACCCAAGCCAAAATAGATCACTTGAGAAAGGCAATCAGCCGAAACAGCTGTAGTGATAATATTTAAAGTAAATTTTGTGGAAATTTGAAAACAAAGTTTTCAGTATTTTATTGTTACATAAAATAAATTTCCATCATGTAACGGTCGAATCCATCAATTGTTTCAATTTCCACTTTGGAAATCGTTCTCAAAATACAAACTAATGTTTGTATTTTGAGAACAGAGTGTACCGGATAAGAGAAATAGTCACACGAGCAGGAATGTATTCAAATATAGTTACCACTTATACCCAACGGATATTCTAAAGAGCCATTATTGGAAAGTAAGTCACAAATCAATAAACACAAGCTTAACAACAATATTAAAAAAACAAACTATAATCAAGTTAACAAAGAATAAGCGTAAACACATATTGCAGGTGCGGTAACATTGCGATAAAGTATCAGTTATTATAGAAGATAATAAAATATTTATGTATAAAAATAATACAGATAACTTTATACAATATTAGTTTACCTTCTTTATATATCTAAAGTAGTTTAGAAAAATAAAGCAGGGTAGGGACTGGCTATGGGTGACCATAGTAAATGAAAAGTGCCAATACTAAATTAATTTAAAACTCCCCTAATTTTTTTTAAACATTGATAATAAGTTGTTTTTCCTGATAAAGCCAATATTAAGCGAAATTAATTGAACGGAAATCAAAAGGATTATTAATTTTTTGTTTCATCATCATCATCTTTGGCTCGACAATCCTCTGTGGATCTTGACCTGCTCTAAGATTCGTCGCCATTCTGTTCGGTTCTTGGCAACATGTTGGCATCTTCTGATTTTTAATATTCGTAAGTCGGTTTCAACTCCATCTAACCACCTAATTCACGGTCGGCCTTTGCTTCTTTTTCCTACAGGTGTTCCTGTGGTTAGCTTTTTAGCAATTGTATTTTCTGGCATTCGTATTATGTGTCCAGCCCATCTAAGTCGCTGTGTTTTAATGAACGTTATGATATCGGGCTCATCAAAGAGCTGATACAATTTAAAATTATATCTTCTGTGCCACTGCCCTTGGTCGTTTACAGCTCCAAAAATTTTGCGAAGTATTTTACGCTCAAATATTCCCAAAAGTCTTTCATCTTTCTGCGTTAGAGTTCATGTTTCTGCTCCATATGTGAGGACCGGCCTCAGCAATGTTTTGTATATAATAATTTTAGTTCTGCTTTGAATGTTTTTTGAGTGGAAATGCTTTTGGAGTCCATAGTATGCCCTATTTGTAAAAATTATTCGTCTTTTGATTTCTTCGCTTGTTTTATTGGTAGCAGTCAATAGCGACCCAAGGTATGTGAAGTTGTCAACACGTCTAAAGGTATGACTTCCAAAGACTGTTTCTCGCTCCTTATTTGCTATCGGATCCTTTGTAACCAACACGTACTTGGTTTTGTCTTCGTTGATGACTAAACCGGCCTGTTTCGCCGCTGTTTCCAATTCTAAGAGATATAGCTCAACATCTCGCTTGCTACGCCCTACTATGTCAATGTCATCAGCATATGCTAAGACTTGTATCGATCTACTGTAAATAGTACCGCCATCCCTAATTCGTGTATCTCGGACTGCCTTTTCTAAGGCAATATTAAATAGGAGGCAAGCCAGAGCATCTCCTTGTCTGAGTCCATCCTTTATCTCAAAGGATCTAGAACTCTCTCCCTGTATTCTAACAGTGGCTTCTAAGTTTGACATTATCATTCTCGTTAGTCGGATAAGTTTCTCTGGTATACCAAACTCATGCATTGATTGGTATAGCACTGTTCTCTTAACACTGTCGTATGCGGCCTTGAAGTCGACGAATAGGTGATGGGTTTCAATCTTGAATTCTAATGTTTTCTTTATTTAATTTTTTGTTTATGTGATTTTAATTTATTGTTTATGAAAACAGAATAATTTTTGTGTTGCAGTACCCATCATTCCAGAGTTCTTGTACGACATCAACCACCCCGAAGCTCCTTTGGGTCCGGTAAGGGCAACCCCTTCGACTACCACAACAACCTTTCCTCCATGTCCTTGTTTGTATAATCAAACGACTACGAGCTATCCAATGACGACAACGTCATCAAACATGGAAAACTGTAAGTATGTGCAAAGTATGATCAAAGTAATTAAACAATTAGCCCTGATATCCGATGCTATATACAGAATTAGAATCACCTTATTGAAATAAATGTTACGCAGTTTTCATCTTATACAGAGTGGACTAAAAGTCTGGAAACGCTTAGTTATCCCTTAAATGGATGATTCAAACTATACAAAAACAGGAATACATCTATTTTGTCATAAGAGGATTTGAAATTGGATTTTTGTAATGTTGCCAGATGTACCATTTTTCTGATATCTTTAATCTCTTTGGTTTTTTAAATACAACACTCTGTACACTCGTATCAATATATTTACAAATCTCCACTTTGATCATATACAATACTATGTAGTCAGGAGCAACTTAAACAGATAAATCAAAAGCCCACAAACACCTAAGTGCCTTAGTATTTTTTTATTTAAATTATGTACAACTAAATTGGAACAGTATCGTACCTTTGGGATTCAAATCAGGTGATTGAGGAGGTCATTCAATACTACCTAATCCAACAATTCATCGTCCGAAAAATGTTTAAATAACGCCGAACATTTACACCAAAATCAGTTGAAGCTATGTCTTTCTGAAACCATAATCTCATTAAAATTTGCTCCAAACTTGTTTAGGCAGGTACAGTTTAATTTCTAAGTAGCATTTTATAATTATTATCGCTTGTCAAATTTCGCCTTCTATAAAAAACGGCCCAATTAACAAAGTACCCACTATACCCGACCATAGATTTTTTAATTTTTGGTGAAAACACCAACATTCGCCATTTATTAAAAAAAACAGCGTAAAGCGTACAGTAACATTTCATGTAAAAAAATAAGTCTTCTTCTTAAGGTTCCATCTTCTAACGAAGGTTGGATATCAACATGGCAATTCTTACTTTACTTACAGCAGCTCTAAATAGTTGGCTAGAGCTCAGACTAAACCATTCCCTTAGATTTCGTAGCCAGGAGGTTCGTCTTCTTCCTACATCTCTTTTACCTTTTATTTTGCCCTCTATAATCAAACGTAGTAGCCCATAACGAGGACCTCTTAATATATGACCGAAATATTCAAGTTTTCGCCTCTTATTTGTCTGTACAATTTCTTCCCTCTTATTAACCCTATCAAGGACTTCAATATTGGTAATTTTGTCTACCCATGCTATTCGTAGCATCCTTCGATAACACCAACGCTCAAAAGCTTCCAATTTCTTAATCTCCAGTTGTTTCAATGTCCATGCCTCAGATCCGTAGAGCAAGGTTGTAAAAATGTAGCAGCTCTTAGGTCTCTACTACACAATAGATGTTTCATTTTTACAAATTTTGCCCTTGCTATTTCTATACGGCTTTTAATCTCTTGCGTTTGTTCTGCGTTTTGACTAACCAATGTTCCTAGATATTTGTATTTATCTACCCTTTCTATCTGGATATTATTAATATGGAGTGTCTCGTTGTCTTTTGGATGTTTTGTAATGACCATGAATTTTGTTTTCTTTAAGTTCATTTTAATACCATATATGGTACACTTTTCATTCAGCCGTTCCAGTATGTTTGATAGACTTTGCAAGAGTTGAAGTGAATATGACAGTATCATCGGCATATCTTATATTATTAATAATTTCACCATTTATTATCATTCCATCGTTACACTCTCCTAAAGCTTCTTGGAAAATGGCTTCGCTATATATATTAAACAGCAGTGGTGATAATACACAGCCCTGTCTCACACCCCGAAGAATTTCTATTTCTTCCGACATTTGATTTTCAATTCTTATTTTGACTTTCTGGTTCCAGTAGAGGTTCGAGATTACTCTGATGTCGCGGCTATCGATGTTTTTCATTTTTAAAATATTAATTAGTTTATTGTGCTGTACCTTGTCAAATGCTTTTTCAAAATCAATAAAACATGTATACATGTCTTGGTTCATATCCAGATTTCTTTGCATGAGCACATTTATACCGAACAATGCTTCCCTGGTTCCCGTGCCGTTTCTAAAGCCTAACTGACTATCACTAATTTCATCATCCAGCTTTCTGTAAATTCTGTTGTGGACTATTCGTAGAAATACTTTCAAAACATGCTCATTAATGCAATTGTACGGTGTTCTGAGCATTCTTTTGCATTTTGCTTTTTGGGAATAATTACGAATGTGGATACTAACCACTCCTTTGGTAAAATACCTGTTTGATAAATATGATCATAAAGTTCTACTAGAATGTCTATCATTTCATCATCGATCAGTTTAAGAAACTCAATCGGGATTTCATCCGGACCTGTGGCCTTTTTCCCTTTTGTCTGTTTTAATGCGTATTGAACTTCCTGTTTTAAAATTTTTGGTCCCGATTCACCAGAGTCCTCATCTATGATTTGTTGTCTGTCATCCCGAATAGTTCTTTTATGTATTCTGTCCATCTGTTTAGTTGTTGTTTTGTATCTGTGAGAATGTTACCATTCGAGTCTTTTATAACATGTATATTATTTTGTTTTCCCGACGTCATTTCCTTCACTTTCCGATGAATATTGAAACTATCATATTTCTTTTCATATTCTTCTATTTCGTGACACTGTTCAGTTAGCCATCTTTCTTTTGCTGTTATTATGTCTTTTCTAATCCTGCTGTTTAAGGATTTGTATTTGCTAGTGTTTATGTTTTTATATTTTCTTCTTTCATTCATGAGAGTTAGTATTTCGTCTGTCATCCACATATGACTTTTCTTTGGTATTGGTCCACGTATTTCTTCTTCCGCTTCTTTTAAAGCTTGTTGAACCTCTCTCCAATTTTCATTTACGTCTTTAGAGTTGGTGTTTTTTGACTTGATGGGTTTAAGATTATCATTGATTTTCTGTCTAAATCTTTGTTCTATCTGAGTATCTTTTAATCTTGTTACATCGAATTCTTTTCTAATCTTTTGTTTTTTAACTTTTTTAATTTTGCTTCCATTTCGACAATAATAGGGACGTGATCCGAGTATATATCGGCACCTGGATAAGTTTTTGCTGATTTTATTGAATTTTTAAACCTATTTCTGATCAAGACAAAGTCTATTTGGTTTCTGACGATGTGTGATTCTCGGTCTGCTGGTGATTTCCACGTGTATAGTCTACGTTTAGGTAGATCAAATAAGGTATTTACTATAACCAGATCTTCATTTTGGCAAAATTCTAAGAGTCTATCTCCAAAAAAATAAGTATAATCTTCATAAAATAAATGGCAATAAAAATCTTTATTATTAATTTTTTTTTTCTCTTTTTAATCAGTTAATAATTTCTATTCCTACAAAATGGTCTAACAATTAATAAAAATAATTGAATTATTCCGCAATATAAACACAAGGGCTAATAGATAATAGACGTTTGTTTTAATTTTTTAGATAATTATTCCACACTAAGTCCAGAGGACGAAGAAAGGAGGTTGAGGCATAAAGATTTGGTGCAAGAGACCGTGCAAGTGGGAATAATGTTTGCCTCGAAGGCATTTGTGCAGTTACTGGCCAATCCTTTCGTTGGACCCTTAACTCACAAGTGAGTGTAAATTATTTGTTTTATTATAAATTAACTGTAGTATTCTAGACAGCTTAGAACTTTAAATAACTTTTTTCTTCAAACGTCAAATAATGATGACATTACTTATCTAACTTGATCCTGTCAAAGTTTGATGTCTCCGCCGGCAGCAGTTTTTTTCCCATTTCTTTACGGCGCGGCGGAGGGAAAAATGTTGTCATGGCAACAATATGAAATATGTCACAAAGCAACAATACAAATGTCATTAACAACAAACATCATTTTTATTTATAGTAATATTAAAAGTACAATTAGTTAATGAGGCATTTTCAAAATTGAAACCGTGCAAAAATGTTCCCGACTCTTGATACGCATTGGTAATTGTAGATGACACTGATGGTCGAGAACAACTTTCAGCAATCATTCCCGATGTTGGCGAATCATGAGGGTTTAAAATTTTTTGAGCATTTCTTATTGAATCCTCTATATATCCTTCTGCAACCGTGCTTAATTTCCAGCCCCCATGTCGTTTGAGGCATTCTAGATTTCCGCCTCCATCAATTAAAAGTGTTGCTGAAGTTCGTCGTAAAGAGTGACCCGTGTATACGCTTGCATCGTTTAAATTTAAATAACTAGCTTTTTTTTGGGCTACTGTGCCGATCGAATGTATTTCCATGACGCTTCGGTAACACTTTCCATTTTGGTACTTGATAAAAAATCGGGTTTCTGTGAAATTTTCAGGCCGCAGTGATGCATACTTTTTATACAGTTTAATGTTGTTTTGATCAATTATCGTAAAAGATCTAATTTGTCGTGTTTTACTGTCTGGGATATTGAAAATTATTACATTTTCTTTATCCTCAATGTCCACAGTCTTCATTTTTACCATTTCGTCGCATCGACAGGCGCCGGTAACCCCAATTAACAAAACAATCTGAAATATTTTTATAATTTAGTAGAGTATACTACATGCTTTGCAATATAATTTTTTTGCCTTTAATCCTAAATACAACTTATCTGGCGCTTCACATAAAAATTTATCAAACTCGTCTTTAGTGAAAACGTTAGACTTCTTTGCAGTATATCCTTCGCTTGTTTTTTTTTCAGAAAGTCACTTAGCTTTAAAAATTTGCTTATATTCACATTTTTTCTAATAACTAACTCGGATTTTATCATAGAATATCGTGACCACATTGTAGAAGATTCCCATTTATTTTCATTTTTCATTATATTAAAATATGCCAGTAAAACGTCTTCGGTAACTTGCCGTACTCCTCTTGTATTGCACCACTCTTGGAAGTGCTTGTACGCTAACCGATACTTTATTCCGGACTTGGAGGGCCCCAAACGTGCTACTGCATCATTAGCCGCGGACTCAATTTCGTTTAGGTTTTCCATTTTCGCACTAAATTTGCGCTTGCGGTTGCAACAACAATAAGCTGTCTTCAATAATTGCAAACAACTGTCAAACAACTGTAACCAGGGAGACGCAAATCCACCGACGACTTAATTATTTTAATTTCTAACATCTAGACGACTTTGATAGTTGTCACAGTTAATTTCGAGTAAAAATAGCGTATGAATTGTACTATTTATGGTTGAAAATTGCTACGTTTAAAGAAAAAATAGTATATTTTATTTGGCAAAGAAGCGACTTTTCTTGACTTGCCCTCTATTACGCGCCTCACTTCGTTCGGCGCGTAATATCGGGCGCGTCAAGAAAAGTCATGCTTCTTCGCCTCATAAAGTAATATACTATTTTACTAGAAAAAGTAATGCAACAAACTAAAAACGGTTATAATAGATAGCACCTAGTGATAAAGAGACGCTGTAGCATCTGTGATGTTTATGATCAAAATTTGTAATAAAATACTATACATTAGTTTTAATAAAACTATTTTTATTTTTAGAATTGGCTACAGTATTCCCATGTTTGCAGGATTCGTAATAATGTTTTTGTCTACAATAAGTAAGTACTTTTATAATTTTATGATAAAAGTAGAAAACATGTGTATAAAAAATAAATTTCCCTTTTTTTATATATTTTTGTTTTTATAGTATACTTAGTATGGATATAAGACAATATCTATTAGATTTTCAAGTGTGTATTCAAATCTCACAATTCTTAGAATAGAATGTCATTATATCATAAAAAGTACTCAAATAATTAAAAAACTACTTATCAATAATCTACAAGACATTACAACAGAATTAAATATGTTTTTCAATATTTTAAAATAAGCGAGCTCCAAAAATCTTTTGCATCACATCCATAGATGAAAAGTCAACGTAATTTCTGACATACTTTTTGAGATTCAATGTTTTAGAATGATGTACCTAAAATCTATAACTGTAACATAACAATGTGACTTTAACAATTTAATCAGAAATCTAAAAATGTAATATCAGAAAAGGTAATGTGCTTAAAGCAACAAAGTAATATTATGCCTTGTCGACCAGAAACATCTTGTACAGTTGACTTAAGAAGTCACTTCACTTCAGTCAAGAAGAAGAACTTGATTAGGCTGATTTTTTCTGTTTGATCAAAATGATCTCTCGCCAGTGCATCTTCATCATCATCTTGGTGCTACAGTCCTTAGAGGGCCTCGGCCTTCTCAAGCTTTCTACGCCATTCTGTTCTGTCTCTTGCTTGCATTTTCCAGTTGCCGATTCCGATCTTCTCGGCATCTTATGTTACCCCGTCCATCCACCAAAGTTTTGGTCTAACCCGTCTTTTCACTCCCACTTATTGCGCTGTTAGAATCTTTTTTGTCATGTTAGATTCAGGGGCCCGGGCTACATGTTCTGTCCAGTTCAGGCAGTTTCGCTTAATTATACTGGTAATATCTTTACCACCAAACGTATACTTGTAGATATTCTGCAGTTCAAAGTTATATCTACGCCCCCATATTCCGTTCTCACAGTCCACTCCGATTATCTTGCGTAGCACCTTTCTTTCAAAAATCGATAGAGCGGATTCATCTGTTTTAATTAGCGTCCATGCCACTGATCCATATGTGGGAACGGTGACTATCAGTGTTCTATACAGCCCATCGAGCAATAAGACAAAAGAGGAAATCTAATCCTTATGAAAAGGAGACCAAAAAAGTGGCCTCTGATGGCGGACATATCCGGAAATGCGAATGCGCCAAATTTAAATTTTCCGACACTTATCAACAGTAGATATATAATATTTTTCAGAATGTGTCTTAGACGAGAAAGTTTTAATTAATTATAAATGATAAGAGTCTAAAATGCGACACAATTAATAAAAAACTTCAATATAAATAAGATTTCATGTGACATTTGGGACAAACAATAACATAACCCAACTAAATTTGATGTCAAACAAGGAGAGAGACTCTCTTTCCTTGTTTAATGTGGCCTCTAAAGATCGCACTTCCTGTCTAACAATATGTTTGCCGCCACTACCTTTACATTCCCTCTATTGTCTTTTTGCTCGATGATACAGCCCTATATGAGTTTTATGAGACAAACGTTTGTTAGCTAAGCACTTTGATAGACCCTGATAAAACCTGTTTGCAATTATCATTTGCCTTGGTATTTCCTCAAATGCGTTATTATTGGGGTTAACCGATGTCCCTAGATATATGAACTCTTTGACTGCTTTGAAGTTTTGGTCATTGATGATTAAATCTGCGTCAATCTGCGTAATTTGCTCTTGTGTTTGTGTTAGTCGCCATGAATTTGGTTTCATTTTCATTTATATGTAACCCTATTCGTTCTGCTGCTGCTACTAGCTCGGTTAGGATTTTCGCAGTTCTTGCCCTGGTTCTTGTTATAATGTCCACATCTGCATATGCTAGAATTTGAACTGATCTATTAAATATTGTTCCTTTGTTATCTAAATTAGCGACTCGTACAACTTTTTCTAAGGCGCCATTAAAAAGCTGACACGCCAGCGTATCTCCCTGCCCTAACCCCCTATGTATTTCAAATGGGGTTAACGAGTCGTTTTGAATTTTTACTGCTGATAGCATCTTCACCATTCTTACTTTTATCAAACATATGAGTTTTTTTAAAATTCCTAACTCATTCATAGCTTTGAAAAGACTTGGTCTTAAGACACTGTCATATGCCGCTTTAAAATCGACAAAACTATAATACATATCTATGTATTATAAATGCGCTCTTTCGAGGATCTGTCGTCGTGTAAAGATCTGCTTAATGGTTGAACGTCCACGCCTGAATCCTACCTGATATTCTCCCAGCAACGTTTCGGTATAAGGCTTCAGTCTCTCGTGCAAAATGTTTGACAATATCTTGTATGCTGTATTTAGATGAGTTATTCCGCGGTAATTATTGCATTCCAGTTGGTTTTTCTTTTTGTGTAACGGGCAAATTAAGCCTAAGCTCCATTCTTCAGGCATTTGCTCCTCAGCAAATATCTCTGCTAGGATGCCATCGCTGCCTGGGGATTTATGGAACCCCACCGAGTGGGGTTCCACGGATCTTTCATTTCGGTATTTTAGCTCTATATTGTTAGTAGGTTCCCCTTCCAGCAACTCTCGGAAGTGCTCTACACATCCTAGCAGGATATCCTCTTTGTTGGTAAGTAAGTTACCTTTACTATCATTACAATAGTTAATTCCCGGTTTAAATTCTTTTCTAATAATATTTATTTGATGATAGAACTTTCTTGTTTCTCCATGACTCATATGGTTTTCGAGCCGTTCTAATATGTCATTTTTCGAGTGTCGTTTCTTTTTTTGGTATATGCGTTCTCTCTCCTTAAGTTTTTGTATCTATCTATTGTTGTCCTAGTTTTCCTTTGTTGCATGGTACTAAATGCCTCGTTTTTCTCATCTGTTATTTTTTTGCAGTCTTGGTCGAAACAGTTGTTTCTTTCTTGGGTTCGAGTTGTTTCAATGTGCTTTCGGCTGCTAATTTCAGAGCCTCCTTGCAGTTGTTCCACATTTCCGTGCTTGACTGGTTGACTGCCCAGGTGTGTTCTAGGGTTTTTTATATGTGACTGGAACTGTTTCTCTTTATTTCTATTTTTTAGCATATGTAAATTATATTTTACTTGTCTAGTGTCCCTTTCTTTCTTGGCATTGAAAATTTTTGTCGTAAATTGGCCCCTACCATGAAATAGTCTGAGTCAATATTTGCGCCTCTGTAAATGCTGACGTCCATTAGGTTTGTAAAGTGCCTTTTGTCAATTATAACATGGTCAATTTGATTTCTGGTGTGTCCATTAGGTGATATCCAAGCTGCTTTATGAATATTCTTATGATTAAAATATGTACTTCCCACAATTAAATCTTTGGAAGCTGCCATACTAATAAGCTTTAAACCATTGTCATTAGTAATGTCGTGAAGGCTTTGTTAACCAATATAATCTTGGTAGCATATCTCTTTTCCTCTATGTGCGTTCATATCTCCAATGATTATTTTAATATTGTTTTTTGGCACAGTTATCATATGCTCTTATGAAGATAACTGCATCTTAGCGGTTTGCAAGGGGTTTATGGTCTATACCTGCCTAGGGATGTAGGTAGGCCAGCATTAAGTTTATCAATATCTCGGAGACTTTTTTAAAATCCCTAGTTTTATGGCGGTGATGAGTTTGTACTCTGTACGAGGGTATATATGCTAATTGGTGATGAGTTTTAGTGTACCCGTATATTTTTTGTGTGACTTGGTATACTTACTTCTTTGTTTTCATCGTCTTATTTAACAAGTATTTGTGATATATACGTATTTACTTTGTTTAATTTATAATATAATCTCATTGCTTTATAATGTTGTTTTATTTTTTCTTCTTTTTTACTGTGTTTGCCTGTTTGTAACGGCTAGCTCACCCATTGCACATTGAAACCCCTCAGGGGTGATATTCGGCATAAACTAACTTAATTTGAGAAATCGGGAATTATTAATAAAATAATTTCTTTAAGACATATCTTTATTTATTTATATTTTAATAAATCAAAATGTAATAACAATTAAATTTAGGTTCTAACAACAGGGAATTAAGCATCTATATACAAAATCTCAAGAAATAAAGAAACTTAGCTCTACTCTATGAGAAATCCTCCTGCTGTTCTCTACTCAACTCGGACCATACAATGTCTGCAAAAATCATGCCGCTAAGCCGAAACCATGTAGATCCCTCTCCAATCCCAAGCCATGCGGATTTTCAAAATCGAGATGGATTTCTTATTCCAAAAAAAAAAAATCCATTTTCGTATTCTTCGACCCAAAAAATCCATGTCAACGTAAATTTTCTTATATCATAATCAAGGTGGATTTTCTTGAATAAAAATCAAGGTGGATTCTCTTGAATAAAAACCAAGGTGGCTAGAAAAACAAAAACTGCTACAAAATTCGTCATGGCACGAGTTTTGTGCCATGACGAATTCTAGCAACAGAAGAATTCTAGCAAGCGGAAAGCTCTTCTCTCTAGAGACCTGTACACCGATCCAGAATTCTCTGATGTTGCCAAAACTCACAAATTAATAATTGTAATTAATAGATAAATTATTAAATGAAAAATGAAAAAGACAAAGTTGTGCGATAAATACGATTTATATTGAATTATTATTATTACAGCAAAGGTAAAAAGAAAATGAAAATTGTAAGCAGTTTTTAAGTACTAGAGTACACAAAATTATACGAAAAACTAAAAGTGTTCTTGATTAAAGTATGAAAATATGTTGTTGTAAATAGAGCAAAGCATTACCTTACTCAGACCGTTGGAAGTTTCTGACCACGAGGACTTATTTTTTTAATAAGACCTTCTCGTTTGCTGGTTTATTTCAAAAAGAAATTAAATCGGATCGGATTAATCGAAGTAAATTATTTAGGAGTGGGGTTTCTGTTTCTTGTACAATAAAGTAAGCGAAGGTAGGACTACAAGGGGACTTAAAAAATTAATCAGCGGATTTATTTGTAATAGGAAAATATTGAAATAAAATATAGGAATACAAACAAAGGAAAAAGAACTTATTATCAATGAAAATCAAATAGTATGAGCAGAAAAATAGTGGAAAGTACTTTAAAATTAATAAGAACAAAAATGTAACGTTTTAAACGTTACAAGTTCTTTGATAACTTTGCGGCTAACATCTTCAAGCGTAATTTATTTCGCGTATCTAGTTTTCCTTATCCTTATTCTTTCGTACTCTTTAAAAATTTTAATCCCACCACAGCTTCACATTCTTATTAGCTTTCACTGTTTAATTTTTATATCTACTGTACCTAATTTCTGCAGCAGGTAATCGAAAAACGGAAGGCAAGGAATCTATCTACCCACCTATTGTTTGTAGATTTAGAGAAGGCATATGATACGGTACCTTTGAAAAAACTATTTTATACATTGACGAAAGTAGGTCTCAGTAGAGAGTATGTGGATGCTATCGCAAATATATACAAAAATGCAAGAAGTGTCGTTAAAGAAGGAAACTTTATATCTGAATCATTTCCAATAACCAAGGGGCTTAAACAAGGATGTTGTCTGTCTCCGACCCTGTTTAAAATATATATTCAATCATCGCTAGAGCAGTGGAGAAAACAAGTATCCGGAATGGGAATAGACATAGGCGGTGGTGAATGTCTAACAGCTTTATTTTTCGCAGATGATCAGGTAGTCGTAGCGAATGACGAGGAAGACATGGACTCATGTTTAGAAAACTAAAGAAAGAATATGAAAAATGGGGCCTCAATATGAATATGGCAAAGACAGAGTATCTTAAAATAGGAGATGGTGAAGAAGATCCAGAGTTAGAAATTAGAAACACAAAAAACATGCAATGAATATAAATATCTCGGATCTATAATATCTGAAGAAGGCACTACCAAAAGAGACGTAGAAAACAGAACACAGCAGGGAAAAAAAGTGGTAAACATTCTAAACTCTCTACTTTGGTCTAAAGATATTAGACAAGAAACGAAATTGACAATCTATCGAACCTTGGTAGAGCCTATTATGACTTATGGGGCAGAGGTTTGGCAGATAACGCAGAAGGATAGAAAAAGAATAGAAGTAGTAGAAATGGATTTTCTAAGGAGAGCGTGTGGTATATCCAAAAAAGATCACATCAGGAATGAAGATATTAGAAGGAGGACAAATACTGTATATTCCAGTGTAGATAGAATTGAAACGAGACAACTAGTGTGGTATGGTCACGTGAAACGAATGAATGAAAATAGATGGCCAAAGAAAGCTTTAAATTACATACCACAACAAAGAAGAAGAAGGGGAAGGCCTTCAGTTGCCTGGGAAGAAAATGTACGGCACATAATGAGAGATAGAGCCATCAGAGAAGACGAATGGATGGACAGAAAACGATGGCGGTCGAAATGCGAGAAACGGCAGAGGCTGTAGGAACCTCGCTTATATATGTATATATATATATATTATATATATATATATATATATATATATATATATATATATATACCTAATTTCTAAGCGTTGCATATAAATAAGATAAAATGAGATTAGTAGGCTACCAAGTCCACTTTTCTCCGTGTACTTTCAGTGCCGAATAAAAACCCATAATAATATTGTTGCCATTCTCGCGCTGTCCGCATAAGCTTTCCCAGTGTACAACAAAGAAACGCACAATAAAAAGAGTAAAGAAAGAGCGCGAAATGAAGTGAGCTGTGATTCGGCTCATTAGCGACTCGTAATCTAGTTAGCACGACGGAGCGTAACATCTGAAGGTGCTTTGTGATAGAACGGCATATAAGTGGTTCTAATTAAATCACTTTGGGGAAGCAGCGTTAATAAGAAGAGACTTCACAACTAATGGAGAGGAGATACTAACCCCTCGAAATTAGTCCCTCTTCTCGTCGATGATGGACAGAACCGATTTTAGATTGAATTATATCGGGAATTGTATTTTTTATTTTTATTTACACTTACGAATTTGCTGAGGTAAAGAATTAAATATCTTGCACTAGAATATTTCGTTATTTTACAAGATAAGAATGAAAATTTGATAACAACAATGGATTAATACCCTCCACTAAATGTTGGAGCCGTTTTGTATATACCATAATCATAAGAGAGAAAATTTTGCCGACAATATTTTCTTCTTCTTCTTTTGTTTCTATTACTTCCACGTCATGGTGATACGCCAGCTCAATTTGGTGATGACACCGAAAAAGTCTGGCTCTAAACCAACTCGAGGCCACTTACTTGTGCCAAATATTTTGTAAAAAAAAATTCATTAATAATTAAAATGTTATGTTAATAAACACTACAAAAAATATTGAGTATTATCGATTACAAATTTAATTTATTAATTGAAAGGAGTTTTTTTTTAATGCTGAGTGATTCTTCACATATTTAATATGGAATATATAGCAATTGGTGAATTATAATTCATATAAATAAATTTTGTGTATAGGTCAAAACTCGGAATGATCCTTATGGAGCATTCAAAAAATATATGATTTAGGTTCTCTATTAGGCCACATTCACAGTAAGGGTTGTTCACCAAATTCGATTTGAAAAGATGTACGCATCAATGACCGGTACGCATTTTTATAATAGTTGTAATATATATATATATATATATATATATATATATATATATATATTCGGTTTTATAACGTCTTACGACGTTGTCCGACTCCCAAACGCCACTGTATTCTGTCTTGAATTAGGTCTTCGTCCAGATTTCGAGCGCTAATCGCTTTCCTAACTCCCAGGTTCCAGCTCTGTGGTGGTCTTCCTCGTTTTCTCTTCTCTGTGGGTTGCCAGATCATCGTTCTTTTAGGCAATCTTTCGTCCCCCATTCGGCTCACCTGCCCATACCATATGAGCTGTTTTCTCTCAATATCCTCAACTATAGTGCCCTCTATACCCATTTGTTGTTTTATCAATTCATTCCGTATTCTGTCGGCTCTTGATATTCTCATCGCTCTTCTGATGGCATCCATTTCCATGGCTTTGACCTTTTTCTTATATTTCTCGGTTATTCTCCATGTCTCAGGTCCATAAAGTAGGCTAGTTTTAACCATTGTCTCATAGATGTTCCATTCTCTTTTCTTTGATATTTCTTTACTCCATAGAACTCCGTTCAAACATGCTATAGCTCTTCGTGCTTGTACAATTTGATGTTCTATTTCTCGTTAGTCTTTTCCACTACGGTCGAAGATGACGCCCAGGTATTTATATTCGTCACATGGATTTATTTTTTGACGACAAAGACGACATGTATTCCATGTCGTCTTTGTCATTTGAGAAAAGTATTGAGGACCATATATGGCGGAGTAAACGAACAGGGTCTGTGGAGAAGGCGATATAACTTTGCACTCTATAGACTTTTTGGTGACGCAGATATTGTGAAGACTATCAAAATGAACCGCCTAAGGTGGGTGGGCCACGTTATGCGGATGGATGAGAGTGATCCCACTAAAATAACTATGCTAAACAGGCCAGTCGGAAGAAGAAGAAGGGGGCGACCTAAACTCAGATATCTGGACAATGTACAGAAAGATCTGAGGGAGATTGGAGTGAGGGGAGAAGACAGACACTCGATAGGGAAGGATGGAAGAATGTTTTGAAGCAGGCCAAGGCTCACGAAAAGCTGTAGCGCCAACTGATGATGATGAAAGTTTAATTTTATGGCGTATCTGTCACAGGCTTCTACACGGTCTAATAATGTTTGCAGATCCTCCGCATTATCAGCAATCAAAACCTTATCGTCCGCGTATCTTAAATTGTTTATTATTTTACCATTGATTTTTATGTCTACTCTTAAACCATCAATATCTTCCCTGAACAGTATTTCCGAGTAACTATTGAACAACGTCGGTAACAAAATGCAGCGCTAACGTACTCCCCGTTTTATCGTGAATCCTTGTGAGGTTTTGTTGCCTACTCGTACAGTTGCCTTTAGCAGTAAGTATGAATTTTTAATTCGAAATTCCAGGGGGACTTCTCACAGCTTCACAGTGTAAACTTTCAGTAGGTCTAGTATAAGAGGCACCTAGAATGGTTCGCAAAGCACTATTTTGTATTCAATCGAGTTGTTTTAGATGAAAGAATCAGTGTGATGCTCTTACCAACTGAGCTAACGAGCCATTTGAACATTTGTTATAGTTTTATGTTTAGAAATTATCATAAATTATTTTTAGGAAGGATAACTGTCTAAACTATATAATATAAGTATAGCAAACGTAGAATTAACTTTAATAACACGATACAAATAGACACAGAAAAGCTAAAAGTCGAAAAAGAAAAATATGCTAGTAAATTAAAAACCGCCCAAGCACTGAATCTAGAACAAATCAGCGTTAATGAAATTAACTCAGTTATAACAAAAGAACTATTGAATGCTAGCTTAGAAGTAGCAACCCGCCATAACAACAAAAAATCTAAAATAAGTGCAGAATCGAAGAATATGCTGAAACAACGAAAAGAGCTCCTGTCACTAAGCAAAAGAAATATCACAGAATACAAAGAACTTAATCGAGCCATACGAAAACAGATAAAAGACGATATTAAAAACCATCAACAAGAACATGTAGAAATAGTGATAGAGAAAAATCGGAGTCTGAAATATACCAAACCGAAATTAGGAAAGAAAAATATTATAACTATGAAAAATCAACAAGGCCAACTAGAAACAAGCAAAGCTCCGATATCAAACATAGTTGAAAACTTCTATACTGAGTTATACCGCTCAAGAAGCGATCCCCCCGACTCTTCAAAGCAAAATCTGGAAAGACAAATAACAAACGTAAATTCTGAAGTAATGCCCGAAATAAGCGAAGTAGAAATAGAAAATGCAATTAAAGAAATGAAAAGAAATAAAGCACCCGGTAGTGATGGAATTCTGGCAGAAATGTTGAAAGAAGGCGGAGAAGAAGTCATCAGGTACCTTAAAATACTTTTAAATAAATGCCTATTTGAAGAAAACATAACAAAGTAATGGAATACTGCTAACACAATATTAATCCACAAAAAAGGGGACAATACAGATCTGAAAAATTATCGTCCGATATCACTACTATCACAACTTTATAAAACATTCACAGAAATAATTACAAATAGATTGACAACAAAGTTCGATGTATACCAACCAGTAGAGCAAGCCGGATTTAGAAAAGGGTTCAGTACATGTGACCATCTTCACACACTAAAGGTCCTAATAGAAAAAGTTAACGAATACAATTTACCAATCTGTTTAGCATTTATAGACTACGGGAAAGCTTTTGACAGCATAGAATTATGGGCTATTGAGGAAGCACTGGTCAACAGCAGAATAAATTCTAGATATAGGATATGAATACATAATATATATCAACACGCTGAAATGGTAGTCACGATGGATAACGGAATAAAGACGAGGCCAATAAAAATCAACCGAGGAGTAAGACAGGGAGACACCATATCTCCAAAACTATTTACTGCCGCACTTAAAGACATCTTTAAATCACTAAATTGAAAAACGAAGGGACTATCGATAAACGGAAAGTATTTAAACCATTTAAGATATGCAGATAACGTAGTACTAATAGCCGACAGCTGGAAAGAACTGAAGACGATGATCGATGAGCTTCATACGGAATCCATAAAAAAAGGACTGAAAATGAATCTGAGTAAAACTAAGCTAATGTCGAATAAAGATGATCAACCGACGATAACCATCCAAGGAACAAAAGTGGAACATGTAGAAGAATACATATATCTGGGTCAGAATATCAAGGTAAACAAATAAAACCAAACTACCGAAATAAGCAGACGAGTAAGAATGGGATGGGCCGCATTTGGAAAACTCTCATACATACTAAAAGAAAAAAAGATACCCCAAAACCTTCGAACCAAAGTGTTCGATTCTTGTATCCTTCCCGTTCTCCCTTACGGAGTTCAAACCTAGACATTCACAAAAAAGAACATGGACAAGATTCGAAAAACTCAGCTAGCCATGGAACGACAGATGCTTGGTATCTCACTAATAGATCGGCAAACAAACGATGCAATCTGCACCAAAACAAAAATAAAGGACGCCGCGAAACAAGCAGTTAAATTAAAATGGAAATGGGCTGGACACAACAAACGTCTCGAAGATGGTAGATGGAACAAAGAAGTCGGAAACTGGCGACCGTACGATGCGAAAAGACCAAGAGGAAGACCTCAAATGCGCTGGAGCGACGATATCAAAAGAGTCGCAGGACCAATGTGGAAACGCTTAGCACACAACAGGGATGAATGGCGAGAAATGGGAGAGGCCTTTATTCGACAATTCGGATAGAAAAAGGGCTATAAAAAAAGGATCACTGTAAAAGTATATTAAAATTCTTTGAATTGTTGTATAACCAGGAATTGAACTAGAGTGTATTATAATATCTTACTTTAAATAAAGATCTGGTAGTGATTGCACTCTTGTCTGAAAACAACATTATTGCGATTTTTCGTAAACTGAGTACATTTTATCAACTTTATTGCTTTGTAAACAATATAATTTAGTGTTTTTAAATTACTACTTATTGTTCACTAGTAGTAGTAGTAGTAGTAGTAGTAGTAGTAGTAGTAGTAGTAGTAGTAGTAGTAGTAGTAGCAGTAGTAGTAGTAGTAGTAGTAGTAGTAGTAGTAGTAGTAGTAGTAGTAGTAGTAGTAGTAGTAGTAGTAGTAGTAGTAGTAGTAGTAGTAGTAGTAGTAGTAGTAGTAGTATTTGTGAAAATTTGCTGTTTATAATTTATTAATTATAAAATAAAAATATTTTTTTTTTCTTGGGTTAATGCCTCGACAACTATGATCATTGGCATGATAGAGTCAGGTACCTAGTGTAGTGTGTGTGTGTAGAGTAATTGTCTTGATACTAAGCAAAGTCGACGTCATTGTCTTTGCTAAGAGACGCTAATTGTATCCGAACGTCTGCGGTCCCTCTGGTGAGTACCGATCGCACAAGGATAGAAATTATTGATAAAAAATAAAAATATTGATAATTCAACTACTGTCAAACATCTTACATCAATATGATCAAACGCAACACGTCATATATATTCTTGCACTACGTGTGGCCGGACTTTTAGGGGTTGCCTGAAAATTGTATTATATTTTTGCAAAATTTTGGAGTACGGTTAATTCACAGGACAATTTTAACATTTGATTTTAATATAGATTTAAGTTCTGTACAAATAGTTTTTAATAACTTTTAATGTAAAATACTTAGGGAAGCAGGAATTCAACAATTTAGAATTTCCCATTGAGTTTTCTATGGCCCGTTTGGCGATTTACCACACGGTATATATTATATAAAATTTAAAATAAGAATTTTTCTAGCATCCTAAAAGTATTTAATATACAGACTAAGTAAACTCCATTAGTTCTTTTGTCATTTTGTCTAATTTACACCTACCTTGAAAGACGTTAGACCTCTCCTGACCACTTCTCGTCCGTTCGACACTTCGCTCATTAGATAAAAGTGAACGACTTTGGTTAGATCCGATTCGCTTCATTACTTATCACTTTCCTAATTATTTGGACCGAGAAACAGAGAACGAGAGATACAGTTTTAACGGCGGATGGGATAAAGATCGACGTGGAACAAGTTGCCAATCTTTTTAACTATCGATTCATCTGTTGAATGTCTCAAGCAGGAAATATCTAGGGAAACATGTTGAGATTGGAAAAGTGGAATGAAAGTTTTATGTACTAGTTTTAGGAGAAAATATTTGTTAGGGTAAGATCAAAGTTTCTGAGAAAATTTAGCGAAAAAATGGGCTCTACAAAATAACGGAAATATTTTTTGACTAAACTATTTTTTTTCTAGTGTCCTTTCTTTTCTTCTTTTTGCTTATTTTTAGCTCCAAACTTTGGATAGTCTTCTCCCTTTTTTATTCCTAAACTTCCTTCTTTCTTCCAGTGACAAAGGCTGTATTTTTAAAAATAAGGGGCGAAAAAAATAAGTTTTCAGTGCGTGCTACCGCAGAAATTCAGTTTTAATTATAACGTAGAAATTATCACTCTTAAAAGGAATTTATAACAAAAAGTAGTACTTTTAAAAGCATGGTTTAGTGGCCTTTTAAAAATTAGTTTAATGATAGTAATATTATTTCTTCAAAAGTTTATAGGTATGGGCGATTGACCCATACTCAATAGACCCTTCTTGGCTATTAGTATAATGTATAAATATTGCTAGCACGCTGAAAAAATTGCAGATTTTGAGCGTCTGATACGGTCAGAGCATATACTCTTTAAACTGTATAGATATAATATATCTTACTAGGTCTCTTACTTACAAATCCTCAACAGGTCAAAAAACCACAGGCGTCACCCTATACTTGTTTTGAAATAAATAAAAAAAATTAATAATTGAAGATGCCGTCAACAATTCATTATATTTTAAAAAATCTTCTGTAAAATAAGTGTTCACTAATCTTACTATACCTTTTTTGTGCGTAAAAAACGTCGGTATATATTCCACACGATTATTGTAAATTATACACGGGTGATTAACGAGAGAATTCAATGTTTCACGAAATAAATTAATGTAAACAGTAATTTAAAAGTGATTATTGTTTTCTATACAAGTTATCACCTGACACAAAAAGAATACCTTCTTTGAACGATTACCTGGAATTACTGATAAGGCTTCACTAATGATAGTTTAAGTAGTTTTTATGCCACATTACATCTTATGCCAATAATATAAATTGGAAATTGTTTGTATCTTCCATTTAGTTCGTAGATGTACATTGTTCATGTCTTATCTACCTACGTTTTTGGTGTCGATATTTTGTTATTTACATTTAAAAATGACATCGATAACAGGTTTCATCCCGGTTAAGTGTAGTTTTAATGGTGAGAGAAAAATATAATATTAAATGTACACAATGCACTTGTACATCAACGCCCTTTAAGTAATGTTCGTGAAATCGCTAACATGTGTTCAAATATGAAAGGGGTGGAGAAGCAACAATTTATAGATTCCTAAAAGAAAGAAAAGGAGGAACTGTTTCATCTCCCAAAAAGAGTGGAGGGAGTAAACCCTTGAAAAGTGAAGAAATACATAAAAACATGATAAGACGCAGCGTCCACTCATTTTTTTTTAACAAAGAATTTCCAACATTGGACAAAATCCAAACATTAATTAGAGAAAACGAAGAGTTACGAATCATAAGCAACAAACAATTATGGGGACTATTGAGAGAGATGGGATTTCGTTGACGTTGGAAAGAATAGAAGAAAATCCGTTTTAATTGAAAAAGATTACATTGTATGTTGGAGACGAGATTATCTAAGAACTATTAAAAAGTACCGAGAAGAAGGGAAAACAAAAATTTATTAAAAATCCTTTGTAAAAGATATATATTAAATATATACCTTTTACAAAGGATTTTTATTAAATTTTTTAATATATGGTATACAGCCAACTACAGGAACGTAGATTCCTTGTGAAGGGAAAACAATTTTTTATTTGGACGAGACTTGGCTAAATGAAGTTCATACTGTACCATATCTATGGGTTGATACAAATGTGAAAAGTTCCCGTCAGGCATTCATCGAAGGTGTATCTACTGGAATAAACAATATCCCCGTTAAAAAAGAACGCAGAGTCATAATAACCCATATTGGAAACGAATACGGTTTTCTCAATGGTGGATTATTAAGTTTTGCCTTAAAAGCAACCAAAGATTACCACGAGGAAATGACTGCTGACGTTTTTGAAGAATATTTTGAGCAAATGTTGGATTTAATTCCAAAAAATTCTGTCATAGTCATGGATAATGCTAGTTACCATTCAAGACTAGCAGAAAAATTGCCAACAACGGCATGGAAAAAAGGAGAGATAATCAAATGGTTGGATAAACACGCAATTGAGCACAAGGAGATATAAAGCAGCTTATAAAAAATATATAATTGATAAAATGGCATTAAACCGTGATGTAATTATTTTACGTTTACCTCCATACTAATGTGATCTGAATCCGATAGAAAATATATGGTCTTAAGTAAAGGGTGAAGTCGGACGCAACAAAAAAACTTTTAAATTAGAAGACTTACAACAATTATTAGAACATTATCAAAAGTAACTCCAGAAAATTGGAAAAATGCTGTTAGTCATGCTCACAAGGAAGAAAATAAAATGTGAAATTTGTATAATATGACTGATGCAATGCTGGAACCGGTAATAATTAACATTGGAGTTGAAGATTGCTTAGATTCTGAAGAAAGCTTCTTCTTCTTCAAGTGCCATCTTCGTTCCGAAGGTTGGCGATCATCAGGGCTATACGTATTTTCGAAACTGCTGACCGAAACAATTCGTTGTTGCTACAACTATACCATTCCCGTAGATTCTTTAGCCAGGAGTTTCGTCTTCTTCCTATGGACCTTTTTCCTGCTATTTTCCCTTGCATAATTATTCGAAGCAGTTCATATCTTTCGCCTCTTGTAACGTGGCCCAAGTATTGCAGTTTTCGTTTTTTGATTGTAAATATGACTTCCTTTTCTTTGTTCATTCTTCTCAAGACCTCGACATTTGTGACTCTCTCGGTCCATGATATTCTCAGGATTCTGCGATACATCCACAGTTCAAATGCCTCTAATTTTTTGGTATCAATCTTTTTTAACGTCCATGACTCCATTCCGTAAAACAGCACAGAAAGTACGTAACATCTCATCAGGCGAAGTTTCATTTCAAGGCTCAAATCTCTTCCGCAGAACACTCTCTTCATTTTAGTGAATATGGATCTGGCTTTTTCTATTCTTATTTTGATTTCCGCTGAGCTATCGTTGTCTTCATTTATAAAAGTGCCTAAATATTTGTATTTGCTAACTCGATCGATAATTTCATTGTGTAAATATAAATTTTGGACATTTTGTGTTGATTTCGATATTACCATAAATTTCGTTTTCTTTATGTTCAAAGATAGTCCATATTCTTCGCTGCAGTCTGCTATCTTATTCACCAATGTCTGTAGCTCTTCAAGTGTTTCTGCGATCAGAACGGTGTCGTCGGCAAATCTCAGATTGTTTAATCTAACACCATTTATTTTAATACCTACGGATTGCTCAGAGAGTGTTCTATTCATTACGTCTTCGGAATAGAGATTAAACAGGGTTGGTGACAGTATACACCCTTGTCTCACACCTCTGTCTCACTGAAGAAAGCAGTGAATCTGAAATGGAATTTGATTAAAATAATATTCATTTTTTTTTCTATTACCAATAAAATAAACATCTTACATTTCTTGTAAATTCATTAGTACCTGTTAATCTCCATCACTCCGACACTGGCAACTTTATTTAGGGATTAGTAACCCTCAAAACTATTGTATTCTATTTTGCTTCAACCTTTATTCCTGATGGTCATACTCAATTTAAAATTGTTTTTCTATATACTTCTGTAAACTTGTTGACAAATATCTATTTTTCATTGAATCACCCGTATCAACAATTTAGGGATTTGCATACATAATGTGCTATCAATATGATGGAAATGGACTATAGATCAGAATTTCATAAACCAATTAAAGATCGAGAGAGGTGTTAGACAAGGATACGTGTTATCACCAGACTTATTCAATATGTATGGTAAGCATGTCATGAGGATGGCTTTAGATGAATGGGCCGGTGGAGTAACAGTGGCTGGTTCAGGAACAGGAAAATCTCCACTTTAAAATTTGCTAATAACACTACACATAACAGTAAATACGCAAAAAATTTTTAATCTCCTGTGTGAAGTTGAGTATGAAAGCAATAAAGTTGGTCTAAAGATCAATAAAGCTAAGCTAAAACACCAAAATATCCCCCAAGAGTTTCTGTTCATCTGTCGATAAGGTACCACTCCTAACAACAAAAACCTTTCTCCCGTCCCTCTTAATGCAAACATACATTACCGATCTCCTGGATGTGTACTCAAATATCTTTGAACCAACCCCCGGATCTTCCCTGACCTTACCACAGACATAACGAAACTGTTTTTTGTGGTTTTCCAATCTTATTGCACAATGATAGCCGTAACTATTTTCAAAATATCACACAAACACACATAAACTCGATGATAGCAGGGACTATCTTTCGAAGGCTGGCGAGGCCTGGCCCTTGACAGGGACGATCAACAATGGAATTTTATTGCAATGCACTAGTTCTTGAGTTAACCTAAACTTATAAACGGCTGTAGGGATAATAACTATAAACCGCCATCGTGGACACAATCAAACTGTTACTACACAACTAGAAATAACAACAAACGTCCAGCTTCTTTCTCCCAACCCTTTATTTCCTCTGATTCAACAACAATATTCCAACTGATTTTCCTATCATTGCGCAGCAGAATTCGCCAATTCTGCTTCGGATTGTTCACCTATAGACATGGAATGACTCGTGGTTGCGATAGTACGAGAGGAACCGCAAGTTCTGACATTTGGTTGACGCACTTACTTAAGCGGGTAATAGTGCGAACTATCTATGGGACTAAACGCCTCTAAGGCCGTATCCTTTCTGGTCAAAGGTGGCAACCATATCTCTTGAAGTTACAATGGACTCAGAACAATGTGACTTTATAGTTCGCTACGATTGTCGCACGAGCCCCTATTTCCGTTGAGATTATCGGTTTATTTTATCGATCCTTTCCAGTAGACCAGATCTTTAGACGGACGAACATGGGTATTATAATCTTTTCGATGTTGAAAGTCGGAATTGTCTGTAGTCTGTATTGTCTGACCGGCCTAACTCAGACAGAGCTTTGAATATGCTTTTCGCTTTTCGGAATTTTTTTGATTTAATCAATTTTTTTAATTATTCTCTTTTTAGTACTTTGAAATACTACCTACAAGATTAAGGAGAATAAGATTTCTATTGTTTATTTTCTAAATATTTTCTGTCTAAATTATCACACATTTCTTTCTGTCTCCACAGACAAATATTAAAATTCTTAATGCAATATGGAAGTTCTTCAAATTCGGCTGAGCAATCCAAGTCTAGGTGTCGAAATAAGAACGTGATATTTTTATGTACGTTTTCGGTCTTAATTAATATGTAGACAACAAAAAGAACGTGATATTTGCCATGAATTTTAAAGAGATCCGTGAGCGTTAATGTATCCTTAAAATGGATTTTTGGGTAAAAGCAGTGAAATAAAACTGTACCAACATAATTAATTTACAATTAAATAAATATTTATTCCTTGTTTAGTTAGGTAGTTGCATAGAAATATTATTTTAGAAAGGCAAAAGATTTGAAATAAATAAAATCAGTTTAACCCTAATTCGTACAAACCTCAATACCCCATTAATCATGAATATATATATATATATATATATATATATATATATATTTCAACATAAAGCTAAAATTATAACTATTACAAAAAATTAATATTAAACTTAACAGGCTTCCGGGTTGAACTACGTCGATGGTCACTGTCCCAAGTTTTCGACATATTCTCTGATGTCTTCTTTAGGGCTTCCGAGGTCTTCGTCTCTCGGGTCCCAAGATACTACTACAGTAATCAACAATAATCAATGCATTACTTAGCAGTAATTAATACTTTTCTTATAATAATGCCGTAATACCTACCCAAACCATAACATTTCCATCGGCGAAGGGAAGTAAACCGACTCTGATTTCGTCTGAAAAATCACAAAATTATAAAACTATTGAGGAAGCTGTATGTTCTTGAGCCCAATGGGGGCGGTGCAAACGATGTGTAGGTTATAGCTGAGGAACTCTGACTCCTGCAGAATGCCTGAAGTCTCTTTGGAGGGCTGGTGCAAACATAGAAGAATTTCTCCGTAGAAAAATTCTGATATTTTATCATATTCTATTCTGTTGCTCATTGATAACGCTGGGTGTACCAGAGCGACCACTATTTTGTATCGAATTTGTCTCCAGAAGCCTATTCCATATCTGTGAGACATTATTATGAGAAACAGCCACGGTTTTTCCAGCGAATCGCTGTAAATACCCTTCTTTAATAAAAGATTATTGCACCATCCAACTCAGAAATTAAATTTCGATTCATTATAATTTACGTTTTTGATGATATCGTTATAATGAGTAGAAGTATGGGAGGCAAATGCGGTGTTTTAGAAAGTTTATGAACGTAACAAGTGAAATATGATTGTTCTAAACGAGGAAAAAACCAAATATATTATTTTAGTTGCTTAAAACCCCCAGAATGTTCAACAGAGAATCCAAATTACCAACTATACCTTTGAGCAAGTGAAAGAATTCATATATCTTGGATCGCTAGTAAAAACACGAAAAGCAATGAAGTAAAAAGAGCATAGCAATAGCAAACAGAACTCTCCATGGTATGCAGAAATATCAAAGAAATAAAAATCTAAAAGTGTAGTAAAACTTAACATTTACAATATCTTAATAAAACCTGCTTTGATTATGAACTTTGTCCCAAAATCATGAGAGACTATTTGGTATTTTTAAGGGAAAAATACTTTGAAAGATTTTTCTTTTTATTCCTCTTTATGAGCAGGCTATTTTAGGCGGTCTTCCGATACTTCTTTTGCCGATTGGTGACTTCTTTCCTACAATTTCGACGACACGGATCTCCTCCATTCTGCTTATGTGTTTATTCCATTCGTTTTTTCCATTTTGTGTTCATTGATTTTTACATACTGTATGTTATATTTTCTTCTAATGTCTTCACTTTTTTTTCGATTTCTCAACGTGTTTTCTGAGGCATATGTCATTATTGTTCCTACACTGGCTTTGTAAATTCTTGACTTCATTAATAACTATTAAACTGGGAATATAAATAATATTAAAAAATAAATATAAAGAATAATAAAAACTTCAGAACAATATTCTTGACTTCATCTTAGTATTAATGTGTCTAATGTATCTAATCGAAAGATTTTTGAAGCCATAAATGAAAATGGGTCCTAACGTCGAAGATACACCTTTGACATGTACCAGCTATACACAGATCCACATATTGTGAAATAAGTTAAGGTGCATGAGCTCAGATGAGCTAGAAATATTGCTAGGATGTAAGATAATGAGTACACCAAGAGATTAACATTCTCAAACCCAGAGGCTAAAGAAAGTAGATGACTATTGTGAAGAATATGGATTGTTGATATAAAAGAAGACTTTAAAATTCTAGTGATGAGAAGACGGAGTCAAGTTTCTAGGAATCAACTGGAGCAGCGATTTCTCTGCTAGAAAACAAAGATCCATAAAGAATTGTCAAACTAATTATAATAATGATGAGCTTTCTGGGATGAACGGATTTTTCTCTTAGAGGGTGTGAGAACCATATAACATTAAACCTGGATTTTAAAATAAAACTGTTGTATATTTGATGTGGCTAGTGGTAACAAAAATACTCAAAACAGAAAGGAAGACAAATCATGAATGTGTTGCTTGTGTGAGTCCATTTCAAATTAGTAAAGAAATAATAAATAAGACTTACTCACAATCAATTTAATTTAACTATCAGACGACCGGTTTCGCTTTCTACAATATGCAAAGCATCTTCAGGTCTCGATACAAAGTTTTGCATTTTTTTAACTTTGTATCGAGACCTGAAGATGCTTTGCATATTGTAGAAAGCGAAACCGGTCGTCTGATAGTTAAATTAAATTGATTGTAAGTCTTATTTATTATTTATTTACCTATTAGAAAGGAAGACCTTCTGAAGACTTCTGAAGAAGTTGGTATTTCAGCAAACTTTAGTTGATATATTGAACATATGAACATATTCTATGGAAATTGAGAATATTTTGTTTTAATATATTATTATATTAATAAAAAAAATTAATTAGCAACTTCTTCTTCATGTGCCTTGTCCATTCCGAACGTTAGCAATCAACATGGCTATTCTGACTTTTTTTACAGCAGATCTGAATAGTTCAGCAGATGACAATCCGAACCATTGCCGCAAGTTTTGGAGCCACGAGTGTCTTCTCCTCGATCAGCTGTAGTACTCTATATTTATTATGTCTCATAACGTGACCCAAGTGTTCCAACTTTCTTTTCTTTATACTTATTTCTACCTCTCTCTCTTTACCTATCCGGCGTAGTATCTCTTCGTTTGTCACGTGCTCAGTCCAGGATATATGTAGTATACGTCGGTAAGCCCACATTTCGAAGGCCTCTACTTTTTTCATCAATGTTGCGGTCATTGTCCACGCCTCCATTCCATATAACAAAACCAGGAATACATAACATTTCAGAAGTCGAATTTTGATAGGTAGGGTGAGGCTTTTAAAAATGAAAATTTGCTTCATGCTAGTGAACGATGCTCTTGCCTTTTCTACTCTTATAGGTATTTCCTTCGCTTGATCCCAATTTGAGTTAACTGTTGTTCCCAAGTAGATGTACGAATCCACGTGTTCAATTATTTCATTGTCTAATATCATTTGCTGTGGTGGTTGTTGGGTTTTGCTTACTAACATCCATTTGGTTTTTGTGATATTTAGTCTGAGTCCGTATTGTGCACTTGTTTTTTGTATCTTACTCATTAGGCAACTCAGTTTCTCCATGCTACTTGCTAGAATCACAGTGTCATCAGCATACCTAATGTTATTAATTATTTCTCCATTTATCTTTATGCCTTCTGTGCTTTCCTCCAGCGCTATCTCAAACACTTCTTCTGAGTATATATTAAAGAGAATAGGAGACAAGATACAGCCCTGTCGTACCCCTTTCTTGATCTCAATTTTATTGGTCAATGTAGATTCTACTTTCACTTTAGCTGTTTGACCCCAATAGAGACTTGCTATTGTTCGAATGTCTCTGTAGTCGACTCCGATCTTATGGAGAACTTCAATTATCTTTTCGTGCTTTACGTTATCGAATGCTTTTGCGTAGCCTATAGAGCATATGTACACGTCTTTGTTCATATCTTTGCAGCGCTGGATGAGTACCTGTAGACTAAAAAGTGCTTCTCTTGTCCCAAGAGAATTCCGAAACCCTGGTGTAACCTTGGTGTATGCCTTCGAAATGTGGTTAATTAGACTTATCATCCGATGTTGATCACAAGACTTTGCTTTTGGTTTATTCGGTATGGCAACAAAAGTTGACTCTAGCCAGTCTTCAGGAAACTCCCTGCTGTTATAAATATTGTTAAAGAGTCTGACGAGTGAGTCTAGAAATTGACTGTTTGTTTCGCACAGCGTTTTCAATACTTCCCCGTATACGTTATCGTTGCCTGATCGTTACTATCGTTCCCGAAAGTTACCCTCCAAAGAATTGTATTCTTAGCGTCGTTATACAAACTCTATATATATATATATATATATATATATATATATATATATATATATATATATATATATATATATATATAATATTATATATAAAGAATGATTTTGATTATATCTTGTTCAATAATAACATGTATTAATTTTACCATTTATTTTCAGTATTCGCATTTGGTAGAAGCTATAGTGTTCTATTTATCGCAAGAGCCCTACAGGGTGTTGGTTCTTCTTGTTCGAGCGTATCTGGTATGGGCATGTTAGCAGAACGATATCCGGATGACAAGGAGCGAGGCAACGCCATGGGTATTGCATTGGGTGGACTGGCGCTTGGAGTGCTGATTGGACCGCCGTTCGGTGGGGTCATGTATGAATTTGTGGGGAAATCAGCACCGTTTTTGATACTTTCTGCTCTAGCGTTAGGAGACGGACGTAAGTAATTATATCATAATATATACAGTTGCTTATTTTATGAAAAAACTTGAGTATGTGCTACTATACAATCTTTTGATAAACAAAAATAGGAAGCAAAGTGTTTAATATGTCACAGCGTGTACTACAATGACTTTAACACGTCAATCTTAAAGAGAGTTTTCAAGGCCATATGAGATTTTTTTATAACAATCGTGAGATTTACGAAAATAAAGATAAACACGTCAACAGGCAAAAGTGATTGAAATTTGTTTAAATACTTTTTTAAAAATTGCAAAAAATAACATTTTTCGTTGCAAAAATTGCCTTTTCGATCAATTTATTGAATGACGAAGAAACAATCTAAGATGTCAAAAACTTTGGTAAAGTATAAAGAAATTGATAGAAATTATGATCAACACGTGAACAGGCAAAAGTGGTTCGAATTTGTTTAAATAAATAGTTTTTTTAAGGAAGTACAAATATTTACAAAAATTGCCTTTTCGAACAATTTATTGAATGACGGAGAAACAATCTAAGATGTCAAAAATTTTGGTAAAGTATGGAGAAACTGATAGAACCGTGAATCAGAATCCAGATCCTAGTTATATAGTGAGAGAATCTTCAGTTTTAAGAACGCAAGTGAAAACCATTGTGAGGTCAAAAAAAGCAGTAGGGGAGAGGCTGGTACAGTGGCCTTCTTTCGAGTAAATTCAAGATAGTTTTTAATATAAATCATAATATATTAATGAGTATCAACTCAAACATCGTCAAAGCACTTGGTAAATTAAAAATGTATTCTGTAATCTCAAAAAAATACAGGTTATGCATTATAATTTTGTTTTTTCGAAAAATGTGGCCACTGTACCAAACTAGATGGTACAGTAGCCACAAAGGTAAGGTACAGTGGTCATTAGTTGCAATTTTTATATTTTTAATTATAATAGTTATAAAAAAGGAAAAGTAATACTAATCTTTAACAAATATAGGTAAACAAAATTTAAAGGTAAACAAATTTGCTGTTCGTTGTGTTGCTCCAGTTCTTTTTGGTTAGGTTAAAATGAGTTCAACATCTTCTTTTGTATTTGTGGCAGAGTCTGTAACTGTACGAAATGAAAATTTCGCCTTGGAAAATTTACATTGTATTCTTGACCAGAAAAAAAAAACTTCCGTAACTTGTACAGCTTAAAATTTTGAAGTTGTCTTTATTTGAAACCTCACAAACGAATCAATGTCACTGTTACTGTTATCACTAGGTATGCTTTCATTTTTCGTTGCATTACTTCTATTCGACTTCTATGAACTATCAAATTTTCTTTTTACTGTTGTCTTAGCTCTTTTCGCTTTACTTTGCCTTGATATTCTTTCTGCTGTTTCCGCATCTACTCTTTTATAAATTGGTGTATCAGTTAAAATTTCAGTAGTCTTATTTTTCCCTTATTTTTTTTAATGGAAATAAGGTAGCTTTAGGGTATGGTTGCAGTAATACAGGGGAAATAAATCGATTTTCGGGTGTGTCCTTGAAAGTTACCAAGTTACTATCGCTTCAAAAGAAACAGTTTTCTTTTAAGGTGTTATTTCCGATGGATGTTTCTGATTTGTTTCTGGTATTTTATCTGAACAAGTTAATGTTGAAGGGAACTGAATGTCTATTTGTGGTATATAGCTATTTGAATTATTTGGTTGTTGTTCTTTTTTATGTATGTTTGGCATGTCTGTTACGAGTGAAGCCATAAAATTATCGTCATAAAAATGTTATCATTTATTGGAAATACCCCAATAGCTTTAAAAGCTGATACCACATTTTTGAAACAGAAAGCAACTGGATAAGCATCGCTCAAAATCTCTGCTATGTAGTAAATTGTTATCCTCTTTCCAGGATTTTTCAATAACCAATTTTGACAAGCATGTGAGTAATATTTCTTCAGGTGATGGCTGAAGTTGATGACCAGTATGTGGCGGCAAAGTAGACACAGATTTTCTTTTACAAATTTAATAGATGCTAAAGAAACATGGCTCTTATGGTTGTCCATGATTAGTGAAATGGGAGATTCCTTTGTAGGATTAGTATGTTTGACAAAAGATATTATCCACGGTTTCAATAATTCTGCTGTTATCCATTCAGATGATGCAGCATATCCCTGGAGCCTGGAGGTGTGATTTCAACTAAAAACGGCGGAATCGAATTACCTATAGCGTTTATTGCATTGCACATGGTTACCAAAGTGCTTCTTTCATATCAAACTATATGGCCTACTTTTTTCTGTTCCTTTTTAGCTATTACTTTTCCTGTATCTTGTACAGTTGTTAGCGCTGTTTCGTCAACATTGTATACCTGACTAGGTGTTAATGCATATTTTTTATAAATCTTTTTTAAGATTACTAAAAAAATTGCAACGACTGGTCGATTAAAGCCCATTGCCTTACCTAGTGAAGTTGCTTCTGCTGATCGTAATAAAAAATTCTGAAATTAGTTTCATAAAACTTGTAAACCCAAACTTGCCTGCCATCTTGATTTCTTACCAAGATTTTTTTCCTGTTAACAATTGACAAATCATAAGCTAGTTGTCTGGCACCTTTCGGATTAAGACCATGATTGATAATTACTCAGTTCTTTTTCCTCGGTTGAAGCAAAAATTTGATTGATAACATAATTTGGGATCAATCTTGGAGCTCCCTCAAGAACATCTGAAGTCCAATCTACATTATTCTTATTTTCGTTGCACTTTTTAAAATACTTCCTAAACGTAGTGCGTGGAATGGCGTATTTTAAAGCAACAGTTTTTTGTGATAATCCACCTTCCCAAACATCATAAATCACTTTTCTCATATTTTCGTCTGTAGTTTTTCCAATACCGGGATTTTTTGGTATTTTCCATGGCATATTACTATCTGAAACAAAATTACTTTTGATATTTTTTGCAGAAAGAACAATGACCACTGCTTTTTACAAACATATGTAGCAACAGAGGCCACCACTTTTTTTGTCAAAAGCAGTGGCCATTGTTCTTGCAGAAGTGTGTGACCGTAAGTTCATTGTTTAGGAAGCATAACCTAAAATCTACTACTTTAAAGATAGATCATAATTTGTATCACCTGCAAGTTTAAATACTATACTGTATACCACAAAACATACAGAACATTTCATATGTATATTATTATTGGTTGAAAAGATGTATAAACTTACCTGCCACTTCTACACAACACACCTATCAAGAGGCTCGTATACAAAATAGTTCTGGAATCGATGGTGCAGGGGTCAAGCGTAGTAAGCGACTACTGTGACTAAAATTGTTAGCGTTTGTACTAGATGGCGTATCTATATCTATCAAACAACAAAATATTTAAAAGTGGCCACTGTACCTGACTGACCACGTTCCAGCCTCTCCCTTATATCACCCGATGAATATCTATAAGCAATGGGTCATAATTTGTCAATATGATAAGTACAAAGCACGTGGTATTCGTGTGTATCAAGGTATGAACGTACGAACATCACGTGCTTTGTATTCAACAGATATACTAGCCACTCCTGGATATTTCCAATTTATGGTTTTGTTCCAGTTTCATTTTTAACATGATAAGTGTTTAAAGGATTATTGAGAGTTAATTTACGTTTGTTGCACAAGAAGGACTCACCTAAAGACTGTATCATATTCGTATCACCAGCTCTTATTTCAATTGCAATGAAATTTTTCTTCCAGTTAATACTTTCTTGCTCCCACAGATATATAACTAACACATGGAGTAAAAAGCAACTGCATAGCTTAAAGAGCAAACGAGCTACAAAGAATATAACTAAGAAGAAAATAAATATGAAAATTTTACCAAAAGGGCAAAAAGCATACCTCATATGTGCGCTAAAAGCATATGTCAAACGGCACGCTAAGCTGCAAATTGGACGTAGACCAAAATATGATAGATGAAGTGATGAAGTTTAAATACCCGCTTCCACGTGTATTAAAAGAACAAATGAGTAGAGCAAATAAAGTTGTTAGATGTCTTATGAATACAATAAGAACACACTGAAGACTATAGAAATGAAAATTATTAGACGTATTGAAAAAATACGCTTAGAGATAGATTTAGAAGTCCAGATTTATGTCGAAGATGGTAAATAGAATTTATTAATAAATGAATTAGAACAGAAACGTGGATTAGAATGATGATACAGTCAGAATGCTCGAAGAGTAATCAAAACAACTAGAGATATACCTATATAAAATAAGAAAAAGAAAAAAGAAGAATATGTTAAGGTATTAATTAGAAATCACAAAATTCTTTCCTAAATATTTTGTTTCCATAATAATTTCTAAAAAAAAGCCTGCCAGAAAAAGTATTTGAATTTTTAAAACCCCCTTAATGTATTCTTTTCTTGATATACGAACTAAAATCGTTATTTTTTTATTTTAGTGCTTCAACTACTTATGTTGCAGCCATCCGTTATAAGACAAGAATCTGATCCACCATCCCTAAAATCTTTGGTGTCAGATCCTTACATCATTATAGCGGCAGGTAAGTCTTCTCTTATACCATAAACGTTGTCAAAACAATGTGCTATGCATAATTGACTTTTTTGAAAACCTGTAACCTTGAACCAGTGCTCATTAAGCGTGTCTATAACCATTTGATCACTGACCATAATTCGAATTTAATCTTCTATACCCTGAATTCAATAGGATTGTCGGAGCAGACATTTTGTAGTTCGTTAACACTCGGTGGTAAGCGTATATACAGATTGAACGAAATAAATTCGGAATATACGAAATATTATGCATTTCGGCTCAATTCTGCTGTAGGTGGTTGACCAACAAAAGGTTGTCAAATAATTATATTATTAAAATCCAATACTTCAGTGGGCTGCTGGATTCTAAAATTAAAAAAATTGAAAGCTACACGTAAATCTACGATTTTATTATGCTGTCAAACCACTTATAGTCCAGGAAATCAAGCATTTCACCTCGCAATTTTTTCGTCTTGCGTGGATTGACTTGAAATTTTAACAGAAGGTAGGTAATAGCCAAGGATCAAAATCTATATCGAACCAAAGTGCGCCAAAGCCTTGGGGGTGGTTGCCACCCCATCTCGGGGGTGAAAACTTTTCGAAAGTAATATTCTTCATGCAATACGGCAACATTGGTTTTTGAGGGATTGCGTAGAAGATATCAAGATATGCTTATAGAGGACGCCGAGGCATTGTGTGAAGATTTAACTGAAGTATCGGCCCCTACGGTTTACCGAATAATTCAGGGTAACAAACCTATCCAAAAACCAATCCATGCAAAAATTGTACTGGATGATAGTACGAAAAGTATAATCCGAAGAAAAATTCATGGATTTTTTTTTAGGAACGAACTGTCCACGTTAAAGGCTATTCAACGAGGAGTTGATGCAGACGCAGATGATACTTTAAATAAAATATCCATGAGAGTATTACAAAAAACTTTACATGAAATGGACTTTCGGTATGTGAAGAGAAATCGGAAAAGTTTGTTGATCGAGAAAGACGAATTAGTGATATGGCGGAGAGAATATTTGCAAAAAATTCGTGATTTTAGACGACTTCTTAAAAAAATGTATTATACGGACGAAACGTGGTTGAATGAGGGTCATACGAAATCCAAAGTATGGCAAGACTTGAATATTAAAAGTGCGCGACATGGACTTTTAACCGGCTTAAAAGCACCTTCGGGCAAAGGAAGACGTCTCATTATAATGCACATTGAAAGTGATTCCAGGTTTTTTACAAGGTGGTTTTAATGTGTTTACCTTAATCAAAACGGGCGATTATCATGAGGATATGAATTCGGATGTGTTTGGAAAGTGGTTTTCGTCTATACTGGCTCTTGTAAATCTTGGTTCGGTAATTATAATGGACAATGCACCTTATCACAGTCGTCGTATGGAAAAAATACCAACTTCTGCATCTCGAAAGGCAGATATAATAGATTGGTTAAGAAGTAAAATAATAGATTTTGATGAATCCATGATAAAGGTTCAATTACTTGATATAGTGCGCGAACATAAGAGTTCATACATCAAATTTGCAGTAGACAAAATGACATGTGAGTATGGCATCACTGTATTAAGAACTCCTCCGTATCATTGTGAATTGAATCCCATTGAACTGATATGGGCACAAATAAAAAATAAGGTAGCGCAAAAGAATACAACCTTTAAATTAAAAGATGTCAAATTATTATTAGACCAAGCCATACAAAATATAACCGCTTCCAACTAGCAGTAATGCATTAAACATACACAGAAAGAAGAAGATAAAATGTGGAACGTAGACAAGCGTGTTGATGTTCTTATCGAACCCATTATCATTACTCCAGGAGAAGACAGTAGTGATAGTGAATTAACAACAGAAAGTGATTCTACAAGAGAGCAGTGGAAGATATTCCATTGGGGAAATACAAGGCGATACAATAGTTATTAGTTGGTTTTGATGATAGGTTTTGTTTATTACAAATTATTACGAACCAGAAGTATATTCGCAACATTTCATTATTATAAGGGAAGAAAGTTTTGGATTTAAAATATAATATAATTTAGCACCTCGACACCATAAGGTACAAGAGGACGGCTTAAATAAGTAAGTAAGTAAGTCTAATTTAGCATTTGAGATGTTATAAAATAAACATGTACATATTTTCTTACACTAAAAATAATATAAATGAATGAAAATATTTATATAAATATAATAAATATATATAAATATGTCTATATCTGGCTTACACAATTAATTGTTAAGACCTAATATTTTGAATATAATATTTTTACATAACATTTTAACAAAATATATTTAACATAAATAAACAATTTGACCGTTGACGCAAAAGTATTTTTATGTGCAATTTCCCTATTATTTCCCTTATTTTAAAAATATACACGCTACCATTGAACTACACGCGTCTCTCATCTCGGACCCCTCGAGGGTCTATCATTTCTAAGCGATAACCTGACTATCCTATTGAATTCCGACTATAGGTATAGTTGTATACAGGGTCGGACTTTTATACTGATACATTTTATCAAAATTACGGCAATCTCAAAAAGTAAAAGAAAAATATAAATAAGTAGTACATAAATTTTAAACTTTGCTATCGTCTATATTTAAATCGGTATCACTATCATCGCTATCGTTTATATCTATAACTACTTTATTTATAATGTTTTGGAACTGTAAGTATTTTTCTTTTAGTTTTTTTGACACGCTCTATACATTTTTACATACTCTTCTTTCTTGCAGCTTTCCTTGCTATTCATGTTATTCTTCTTTAACCAATGTCTTCTTTAAAATCTTAAACGCACTTTAAGCAGAAAACTAGTAAAAATACATCACTCACATAGTTGCGATTATATTGTTGTATATTAATTTTTATTTTTAGGCGCGATTACCTTTGCCAACATGGGTATAGCAATGTTGGAACCTTCTCTGCCCATTTGGATGATGGATACCATGGGAGCAGGAAGATGGAAGCAAGGAGTGACTTTCCTTCCAGCAAGCATATCATACTTAATAGGAACTAACTTGTTTGGTCCGTTGGGACACAAGATGGGCAGGTGGTTGGCTGCACTACTAGGGTTGATCGTGATAGGTATATGTTTGATGCTCGTAAGTGCATATTATTTTATTTTAACCGTTTTCTTTCTCTACAATATGTTAAGATGTGAAAAAAATCCTTAAAGTGGAAGAGAAGATGTCGATGTGAAAACTGGTTAAGGACACAAAGAGATCTTCAATGAGATCATATAGGCTTTCCTAAGTTTGATCTTAAATATTTCAAGCCTCGTTATTTCTATTATTTTTTTTTTACCTGTTTATCGGTGTTTCGCTTTCATTCGCTTAGAAATGTAGGTCTTTTATTTCATCAACCGTTTTTTCCATCGCTTATTCTGTCTTCTTTATTTTTCGTTTTCTTGCAACAGTCAGTCCTGCTTTTAAGAGCTTTTGTTACATTTCTTTATTAATTGTGTTCATGTCGAAATATTCTTGTTGATAATGTTCTACAAATTATATTCTTAAGACTTTTCTTTACTCATCTCCCTTCTGTCGCATTTTAGTTTGATCTATCTGATTACAATAATTATGTGACCTGTTTAACAAGAATTCTTCTTCTTCTTAACATGCCATATACCGAAGTGCGTAGGCGACTATCTCATTACTAGAATTCTGTTCTTGGCGGCGTGACACAGCTCGCCTGTATTGTGTATTCCTGTCCATTCTTTAATATTCCTTAACCAGGATAATTGTTTGCGGCCGGCTCCTCTCCTACCTTCGATTTTTCCTTGTAGAATTAACTGTGGTATTTCATATTTTGCTCCTCTCAATATGTGCCCAAGGTAACCAATCTTGCGTTTTTTTAATTAATTCAAAGAGTTCTCTTTCCACGCCGGCTCTCTTAAGGACCTCATCGTTTCGAACTCTATCCACCCAAGGTATGCGCACCATTATTCTCAATGACCACATTTCAAATGCTTCAAGTTTGTTGATAGATGTCTTTTTCAAAGTCCACGTTTCCATGACATAAAGCAAGATGGACCATATGTAGCACTTGACCATTCTGTAGCGTATTTCGAAATTTAGGTTTTGATTACATAGGAGTGGTCTGAATTTCACAAAAGCTTATCTTGCCATTTGTATTCGGGTTTTTATCTCGTGTTGTGGATCCGATTGGTCATTTATTGTGGTGCCAAGGTGCCGTTCACCTTAATGCCTAATTCCGTGTCTTCTAATGCTTCCGCAAATATATTTTCAACATATATATTAAAAAAGCATCGGAGAGAGTACGCAGCCTTGGCGGACACCTTTCCGGATTTCAAATTCATCCGTACATCGGTCTTGATCAATCTGACCTTTGCCATTTGGTTCCAGTATAGATTCTGAATAATTCTGATCTCCTTCTGGTCAATGTTGGCTCTATGTAACTTAACAAGAATACTTGCTATTAAAATAATATTTATAAATATATATTATAAATTTTGTTGTTCTGGGAAATTATATAATTTTTCTCCTCTTTCTTTTCGATGCAACCATGCATCCCTATTTTAGTTTCAGTATTTTCTTCTCTTTTTTACCTAATATTGCGTTGAAAATCTCCCATAATGATGGCATAGTTTATATAATTTTCTTCTAATGCTGTTATCAAATCTTCGTACAACATTTCAACTACCTCTTCCTGATTTGTTGTTGTGAAGCAGACACTTGTATAACCTTGATATTGGTTTTTATTACCTAGATCTATTATAATATAAGCTACTCTATCAGAAACGCTTTTGTAGAAATGTAGAAATGTATGGTGTGAGATACTTTTTTACAAGAAATCCTACTCCACCATATGTTTCGTCTATTTTTATTATATAACATAGGCGATTCCAAAGTTTAGATGCATGCATTATTCGCTTCTTCTTTTCACTTTTGACAGCCCTACTATATCTCACTTTTTCTTGGATAGTTCTTCTTCTAATTCGTACTCCTTTTCATCTTTAGCCATCGATTGGATGTTATATATGGCGTAACTGTTTTTGTTTTTTCGTATCTATTTTGGCGCGTTTTGTTGAGCTTGTGCCTCCCCCAGAATCCGTGAGAATGACCGATTTTCCGGTGTGGGATTCTGAGCTGCTAGCTCTACCCATCTGATGTATCGCCCCATATATTTTTCAAGTTCATCATCATCATCAGTGGCGTTACAGCTCTTTATGAGCCAAAGCCTTCTTCAGAACAATCCTCCATTCGCCCTTGTCTCTGGCAACTCTTCTTCATGCTCTAATTTCGATAAACTTCAAATCATTTTTTAGGTTGTCTTGGTACCTAAGTCTCGGTCTTCCTCTTCTTCGTTGTCCGATTGGCCCTCTTCGGTCCCCATTTCTTTTGAAAGTTTACATAAGTCACTTAAAAAGTTTCAAGTTCAACATGTTGTGTTTTGAGGGGTATATTGGCATTAAAACACCACGCTTGCCGGACGGGTTGGTGAGTGTTCGCAGTATCACAGTCGGTTAAATCAGTGTTTGATTTTCGCCTGCGACTTTGTGGTACCACACCTATCAGGAATTGTATTCTTCAGCCACGGGCCACTAATGACACAGCTGCTGACCTGTGTCATGCCCTCAGTTGACCCGCGGGTACTTATTTGGCAAAGCCTTATCTTATATTAGCCATTGGGTCGTGCCTTGTCGAAGTCGAGGACTTCCCCTTCCAGTCTGTCTTACTCAAAGTACTGAAGGAGCTCTACTCAGTTCAACGTCCCTCCTCTACACAAGCTAAGACCGGCACGGTTGTTAGTTATTAGTATGTTTCAAGGTAAATGTTATTTTTTTACAATACAACTTTGTAATATCTTTAATTATTGCCAACAAATAATAAATTCTATTATCTAAAAAAGTGTATAGTCTAGCTAGGTCTAAGAAATGTTTTTAGACGCCGCCGCTGGTAAATAATTTAATCGCATATCGTTCATTTCTTTTGAAAGTTTACATAAGTCACTTAAAAAGAAATAATATAAATAAACAACGAATTCTCATGTGAACTATTTCCATTAGAAATAAATTAACATACCAGAAATTTCTTTTCCTTTTTCGCTGTAAGTACCACTGCGATTGAGACTATGTGTGTATGCCCTGGGGCTCTATATTTGTTTTCTATTTTCTCGATTGTCGAATCGCATATATCGACGGGATATTACGTTGTTTGTTTTTAGAGCATCAGTAAGATATTTTATTTAATAGTGTATTTAAATAAGTATGTACCTAATACAAAATATTCACCCAGTGGATTTAATGAATCTCCTTGACACTCTTTGTATTAACTCCAAATAAACAAATATATTTCACTTCCTACTTATACTCCTGTGATGATGGTAAATTAAATAAAGCTATAATTTTAATATACTGCAAACAAGCGGAGTCTTGGGCCAATTTAAAGTGGTTAATGATTTTAATTATCTAGGATTATACATTAGTAATTTGCTCTTGTGAAACCAAAATACGTGGGAGAATAAAAATGGCTAAAAATGCTATGAGTCGGCTATCAAAACTATGAAAAAATCGCTTTTTGTCGATGAACCTTAAAAATAGATTGATGCGTGACATAGTTTTGCCTATACTCTGTTACTACTCCTAAACATGGACAATGAAATCGGACAATAAGAAAAGAATTGCCGCCTTTGAGGTGATGCTAGAGGAAAATGCTTTGGAACTCATGGATAGATATTCTTTCAGATATATTGTTTTCAGTTATAATTTTTCTATTTACTAATACTATCAATGGATCTAATTATTAGGAATTAAATAGACTACATTTTAGTAAATAAAAGATTTCAAAACAGCTTTACATCTATCAAGACTTATCCTGGAGCAGACTTGGAAACAGATCACGTTCCACTGGTGGGAGCATTTCGAGTCAAACTCAAAAAAGTGCAGAAAATAAAAGCACAATTATAAGATTACGTATTCTGAAAAACTTTGATACGAGGATGAGAATCCCAGCCACAAGAACAAACGATCAAACATATTACAAAAATAGTGCAAAATGTAAGGATAAACACTTAAAGACATATATATTAATGAAGAAAAAATCATAGATGACAGATGAGATCCTGACTAATGGACGAGAGAAGAAGATCAGAGAAGAAGAAGAAGAAGAGAAGACGAGAGACGAAAAACGAAAATTATAGAAGCGAAAGAAAAAGAAGCAAGGGCAAGATGCGAAGAAATTAAGACTAATGCAGTCAACGTGCGATAGTCACAATGTACATAGGATAGTTAAAGAACTCACAGGGAGACTAAGATGAAGGCAAAGAGGAAATATAACTGATTCTGACGGAAACATCATCTTGGACAAACAAAGTAAAATAAGAACGTGGAAAGAATATCTAGAAAATCTAGAAAATTTAAGCTAGAAGAAAGGTAAATGATGGACCCAGAATATTACAGCAGGAAGTTTATTTTCTTTGGACATATGCGAAATGAATCCAGATATGCTCTCCTTTAAGCCATTCTGCATGGACAAATATTTGGAAAACGAGGTCCAGGAAGAAGAAGAACATCTTGATGAAAGAAACTCAGATCTGGTTCAATACAACATAATATGTGCAGCTTTTTCGCGCTGCGGCAAATAAGATAAAGATTGCTACGATGATCGCCAACGTTCATGATGGATAGGCACATCAAGAAGAAGAAGAATAGAATAACTTCATTACTTCTTTTCGGCTCTGGTTTTTTTTGCAACACCACCAAAGATCATCAAGAAATTAATAGATTCAATTAATAGTACAGTAAAAACAAGAAGGAGATTATATGTATATATAAAAGCTTTTATAGCATCTGCCGTTGCTGTAAGTTTGTTAGACTTCTCTATGTATTCACCTCCAAGTTTCAGAACTGAAACAACTACACTTTTACAAGAGTATACATTTTTTTGATTAGAAAGATGGTTAACATATTTTATTTTGTTTGTTATTTTCAGATACCTTTGGCTACAAATATTAACCATCTGATCGTCCCGAACGCAGGGCTGGGTTTCGCCATTGGCATGGTCGACAGCTCCATGATGCCTGAGTTAGGGTATTTAGTAGATATCAGACATTCAGCTGTATACGGTAGCGTCTACGCTATTGGAGACGTGGCGTTTTGTCTTGGGTTCGCCGTTGGTGAGTATATTTTCTATAATCTACGTACCTAACTGAGTTTACTACTCCTCAGTGTCAAGTGACTACTCAACACTGAGCAGTAGGCAGATTGAGACCTCAGTGTCGTTTAGCGATCCTTGTATTTATACAGAACAAGATACTGGTACGTCACGAGTGAGGGGAGTAGGCAGATTGAGGCCCCGAACTTAAACAGAACCGTATCCATCTTGAAAATGGCTCCAAAAGGGTGCCGAAACGTCGAGCATTAAATTCTCAACGCAGTTCTTTCGGAAACTCTTTTCATTTAATTGATCTTATGAAAAATATTTCTATTTCACCCACAGATATACTAGTTAGTTTTGATATTGTTTCTTTGTTTGCCAACATTCCCATCGATGAAACCATTTCCATCTTGGACTCTAAACATCAAATTCCCAAGACACGCTATCTCTTATAAAATACTGCATGTCTAATACATACTTTTCATTCCAAAATCATTTCTATCGTAAAATCAAAGGTAACTCAATGGGATCTCCCTTCTCTCCCGTAATAGCTGATATTTTTATGGAACATTTCGAAACAGCAGCCCTGTCCTCATCAAATCTCAAACCCACCTGCTAGTTACGGTATGTTGATGATACTTTTGGCATTTGGCATCATGGTAAAGACACGTTAGATCTCTTCCTCTCCCACCTGAATGGAATGCATCCTAGTATTCAATTCACGATGGAAGTTGAGTCTGAAGCGTCTCTGCTATTCCTTGATGTTCGTATTCAGAAACACTTACCTCACAGTTTTTACTATTCCGTGTACCGGAAACCCACTCATACAAACCGATATCTTAATGCCCAGTTACATCATCACCCCGTCCAACTCAATTCAGTTGTCAACACTCTCATTTCACGTTCCATAAGACTTAGCAACAACAATCATAGGTCATCCGAATCAATTTAATAAGACAAAAGCTCTTACAAAACATCTACCACAAAACCCAAATCAATAAGAGCATTCAATAACTTCTAAACCCCATTCCATCTAAGCCAAGAAACCTTGCCGCCGGATCAGCCCAAAACCTTTCTACCTTTCATTAAAGGTGTCACTGGCAAGATCAGTAGAACTCGTCTTCCTCTAAACATCAAAATTATCTTCACTACTCACTCCAAGTTGTCCAATCTCGTCAGATCCGTAAAAAACCAAATCCCTAATGAAGACCATGGTGTCTACGAGATACCTTGTTCCAGTTGCCCACGTACATACATCAGACAGACAAACCGATGAATCCATAATCGTATTTACGAACATTATATATCAGTCAAACATTCCGATACTACTTCAGCCCTAGCCCAACATCATATTCGAACAGGCCACAAAATAGATTTCAAAAAAGCAAAAAAGATCGCCTTCATCCGCTCCTTAAAATCAAGAATCATTCGTGAAGCTATCAAAATCGAAAAACGTTTTTTAAAAAAGTTTTTTAAGTTTAAAATTTAAGGTTTTGTTTTTAATACTAAAGCATGAAGAATCAAACCAAAACTGGATTTTAGGAGGCCTGTTATATAGTTTCTGCAAATAAGGTAGTACTCAAATTCTTGCAGAATATAAAATAGTAGAATATATGTTACACCTAGCTAAGATACCTACTCACAGACAGGAACAGTAACAGTCGAATCATAATTTTGAAAAACAATATCAGATTTCACTTTCAGACAACGATGGCAAGCATACATCGCTGTTCCGACAGTATAACGACATAACCGTAAAATTTTGAAAAATGACTTTGTGAAAAATATTGTGTTGGAGGGATCAAAACTGCATTTTCAACCTATTTGTAAATCGTCGTAATTACTTACGAATTTTGCTATGACCGGTGATTCCGTAAGTACAGTTATGATGATATAAAAATATATAGAAAATGCATTTTTGAACCATACAACACAATAAAGTCATTTTTCAAAATTTTACAATTATGTGTTTATACTTCTGGAACAGCTATATATTGATTTCCAAGGACGTAGAAATTCTTTATGATATCAAGCTTATCTGTACTGCAGTTCTATAAGTACTACTTAGCACAAATCTATTTTACTTTGACTTAATGAACTTTGGGGGAATGATTAGTTAGAGCACTAACATATATATTTGCACATAACCAAATATATTTGCTCTTTTTGAAGAACATTCATAATAATTATTTTATTATAAATTTGAAATATTCTTGGAACTGATGGAATATTTTAAATCTTGCAACAGCGGCATTTTTCGCCAAATCTATTGCGCACGAACCTAGGAGTAGATTCAAAATTGGAACCGTAAAAATGCGAGCGTGAACCTACTAAACCTTGAGCGGTGTTGCCAATTTCATTCCTGAAGATGTTTCTCAAATAAGGTGTTAACCATAAAATATTTACAGGAAAAAAAGGAAATAACTAGAAACCATTAAGTTTATTTTTGCTATTAGTCTGTTGTAGTAGATTGGTAAATACAATGAAAAATATAGGCAAATATCCGATTTATTTAAAGATGCGAAGAAGATATAACTTACTCTCAAAAAGATCCGCAAATCGGATTATTACACGGCGATTGGCAACATTGACTTTAGGCGGAGCTCTAGACTATGGTGCGTCCTAAAAGGAACAGATAGTTGAACGATATTTTATACAATGTCTATCACTGGGTATGGATTTATTTTGTCCAAGTTTTATATTTGTCCTCTATTTCAATTGCAGTTCAAACATATTAAATTGTATGATCCGTTTTAAATTAGTTCAATCTGTATATATATATATATATATAAAATATAATATATATATATATACAGTGTAGGTAAAATTTTAAGGTCGGTATGGTAAAATTTAACAGGATATCTAACGCAGATATAAAACATATTTCAACGATTAGACAAAGATAACAATCATATTTCCCCTTCGTCTCCCCTCCTTTTAACACTCATTCCATTGCCCATTAGTGAGACGATTAGTTTCGATCAATATTCTCTGGTTCCGATCCTAATATACCTAAAAAACTAGAGGTGGGTCATCTCGTTTTTTTAATTTTATCGGAACCGTTTTTCGTAAACTGTAAACTAGTTGATTGTTTACCAGTATTCAAATTAGCGAGTACACAAACATATTAGCTATTATCGTTTATGTGTATAAGTATTGGAAATAAAAGAACCTAACGAAGATATATTTATTGTAACTTGAAAATAAAATTAAATAATACAAAATGGTACTTAAATAGTTACATTTACATTACACATTATTAAATCGCGAATCGTCTAAATTGACATTTAAAAACATAAGTTTTTCCACTTTCTTCATGTTAATCGCGTTCTTCTTTTATTTAAAATTATACCAGATGTTAAACATGTGTTCACAAGGAAAAGATTTTGTTACAATACTACAACATTTTATGAATATAGTGGTTAAGTTACGATATACATGGCGATGGTTTTTTCACACGGTAATGGACAGTTCCAAATCTCCGTTCGAAATTGTTGTGGTGGTAATATATCATCAGACAATTACATGTCGACTTCTTTTATACCTCTCGATACAGGTGTATGTTTTAGATGAGTCATGTCCAATTAATTCATCAAAAATACACCATGGACTTAAGTCATCTTTATCAGTTTCTTTTTCTTGGACTGATTGATTTTCAAGATTTACTAAACTTTTCGTTTTCATCCGTTTTTC